>JAODUD010000095.1:6829268-6841417 GCA_026784285.1 Stomatorhinus walkeri | reverse complement strand
GCCGTTATCGCTCTCAGTAATCAGCACGTCGTCACTGGGCACGCGGACAGACTGCGGACTGTCTTTTTCTTTCACGGTGCAGTCTTGTTCGCGGTGCGACACGACCGTGCTCGGTTGAGAAAGCTGGCGTCTGTTTTGTCCATCACTCACCTCACACTGCCAAAGCACTTTAACTGGCAGGGCTGCCTGCATTCTTAATTAGGCACTGTATGAGTACATAACGTACATCTTAAAGGAAAAATCCACTGATTCATCCATTTTTATCACCAGTTATCCTGATCAGGGTCATGGGGATAAAAGAAAATATATTTTAATAATGTGTTTGAAAAGCAATTAAATTATTGTATCTTATCAAAATGTATTTGGCTATATAAGGATGTGGCTAAATTAAAAAGCAGCGCAGCTCCAGTCTTGGTTTGTCTTGATAGTTCCTTTCAGCAATGAATACAGAGGTAAGTGTATACTACAATGTGCAGAACAATGTCTAGAATCCCATCCAGGGTGGACCCCAGCCATGTGACCTGTGCCGCCTGGGATTGGCCCCAGGCCCTCCCACAACCCTGACCAGGATAACCAATCAGAATTTGCTTTTATTCAGCACAATCCCAGTGATTTAAAATGTTTTGTGTCTATCATATGCAACACGCACAAGGCTGGTACACATTCACACACGCATACATGTTGTATGCAGATGGCTTTGACGTGTAATGCACACATAGTAAATTCATAACATGAAAGTCACAGTTACGCAATGCTAATAAAATATTAGCACCGCAATGCTAATTTTCTGTACAGCATTGGACCCTGTGCCACAGGTGAAGCACCGGTAATAAAAGGTCTTAAAGATTCATCCATTCATCCATTTCATAAAAAAATATTTGGAAGACAACACAATGATATAATGAGGCACTCTTTGAGCACACTGTGTCACTGTAGCATAATAGTTTAATCTTGCTTGGTTGCCAAAGAATTCTACATTTAAACGGTAACCTATAACTGAAATGTAGCTGAAAGAAAACGCTTTTCAAATAGTTTTTAAAAACCTAATAATAAGAACCCAAAAAAATGAAGACAAAACCATAAAATACAGGCAGTAAAAAAATCCCTTCTTTCATAGAACTTTGCTGTGTAGAGAATATGAAAGATGATATTAAACGGAAATAATTCCAGCCTTTGTGTCATTCTGATCAATGTCAGAACTTCTATAATTACGTTAGTATCACTGTGGACTGCCCGCTAGTCAATTTAAAAGCCATTAAAAGTTGTTTAGAATTATAATATGCTGATGTTTTCAGGCAGATCCAACACTTTGGGAGCCATAAATTCCATTGAAAGAACAATTAAATCACAGGCATTCTATCAGACAGGAGAGGGGACATTAAGGACCCCAAATTCAGGTCATCTTATTATCACATTCAACTGCACAGCAATCGGAACTGTACAGAATTAAAAAATAATTGGTTTGCTTGATGTTTTAGCAGCAGTGCTGTACAAAGTATGTTTTTTGTTTGCTTTAATGTTTAGATACATGTTGAATTCATACTGATCAACGACTCGACTGTATCAAATTTAGCCATGAATTCTGATATTATGAGACTGGTGGAAACTCTTTAGCTGACAGTTATAATAAACACAAAAATATAGTTATCTGAACACAATCAATTGAAAAATGAATATCAACATGTTTACAGATGTATCAGAAAGGACCAAAACTGAAATAAGTTTTCCATCTTCCCTTATTGTGTGTAGAAATGACACGAAACCTCTCCCTGGACTCGATGTCACGGGCCACCATGCCGGTCCTCAATCTTTCTGAGTAGATCACTGCCAATACCCACCCCCATACAAGCTGGCCAGCCCAACATCCCCCAGCACGTCCAATCACGTTCCCAGCACCGGACAGCCCTGCCCCAGTTTCCCTCTGCAAGCCGTGAGCTTCATGGGAACAGTGCGGGTAAACAGGTGAGAAGGCGCTCCGCTCGCTTCCGGAGCTGCTAGCCGCAGCCGGGGAGTGAGTCTTTTGAAAACCAACAACCTATCACATACCTAGACTCAGACGAGGACAAATGCACATTTGACAGTTCAGCATTCATACGGGTGCTAATGAGGGACAAACAATGCAGCAGTTACCATAAGTAACAATTTGAATGCGTGATAAAATGCTAATATTATTATGTTCCTGGTGGGGCGACGTCCTGACACTGTCTAATGTCCAGTATAATCTGTAACATGACAATGACTGTCACATAAACACACACCCCCACAGGTTATACATTGTTTTCCTGTGGCGTAAGTTCAAAAGAATCTCATAAGTACAACCAGGGAAAGGTAAAACTGGAAAAGAAAAACACTAATAGATAAAAATCTACATAGTTCAAAATCCCCACAGAGATGTACTGGAAAAGAGGTTTGGAGATGGATGGATCGGTAGACGGATGGATGGATGGATGGATGGATGGAGAGTTCTAATTAATCCTCAGTTCATTGCAGAGAGTTTTGAATAGTCTTTCTGTAGGAGTAGCTGACATTCACCTGTCATGGCAGCCATATCTGACCCCCGCTCACTGCTGCTCCTGCAGGTACAGCACTGTGTCACCTGACGAAGAGGGCCTCGGCGACAGCTCCCTGAGCAGACAGCAGCACCCGCTCAGCATGGACCCCACGGGGGGAGGAGGACGAGGAGGGCGGCTTGGAGGAGGCGCCGCGGGAGCCCTGGCGGTGCAAGAGAGCAGCAGCAGCTACAACGGGCGCAAGATCACCACCATGGACTCGGGGCGCCTCCGGAGCCGGTTTGTGAAGAAGAACGGGCAGTGTAACGTGGTCTTCAACAACATGGAGGACAAACCCCGCCGCTACCTGGCAGACATCTTCACCACGTGTGTCGACATCCGTTGGAGGTACATGCTGATGATCTTCACTGCAACTTTTCTAATCTCCTGGCTGCTCTTTGGTCTGATCTTCTGGTGGGTAGCTTTAGCTCACGGGGACTTTGACCAGCACCCAGGCTCCTTCTCGCCAGGGGGAGCTGGCAGCAGGTCTGGAGGTGGTTCAGGACAACCATGGAAGCCGTGCATACTTCATGTGAACAACTTCCTGGGGGCCTTCCTGTTCTCCATCGAGACACAGACCACCATTGGATATGGGTTCCGCTGCGTGACTGAGGAGTGTCCTGCTGCCGTGGCAACCGTGGTGGTCCAGTCAATCGTGGGCTGCATCATCGACTCGTTCATGATCGGCACCATCATGGCTAAGATGGTGCGGCCCAAAAAGAGGGCCCAGACGCTGCTGTTCTCTCACAACGCTGTCGTTGCTCTCAGGGATGGAAAACTGTGTCTAATGTGGCGTTTGGGCAACCTGAGGAAGAGTCACATCGTGGAGGCCCATGTCAGAGCCCAACTCATCAGACCCTATGTCACAGCAGAAGGGGAATATATCCCTCTGGAGCAAACAGACATCAACGTGGGCTATGATGAAGGTCTGGATAGACTCTTCTTGGTGGCTCCACTGGTCATCGTCCACGAAATTGATGAACAGAGTCCATTATATAACATGAGCAGAGCTGACCTGGAGAAAGAGGACTTTGAGATTGTGGTGATTCTGGAGGGAATGGTGGAGGCCACAGCTATGACCACCCAAGCACGGAGCTCATACTTGGCTCGGGAGATTCTCTGGGGCCACAGGTTTGAGCCGGTGGTGTTCGAGAAGCAAGACCGCTACCAGGTGGACTATTCTCGCTTCCACAAGACCTACCAGGTCCCCTCCACACCCAACTGCAGCGCCAGGAAACTCAAAGAGGTGGTCAGCAGGTCATCTTCTGCCACCTCCCGCTCCATGTCGCCTGCAAGCCCCAAGACCTCCCACCACCTCATGCCCCCTCACTCCCCCAGCGCCTTCTGTTATGAGAACGAGGTCGCTTTGCACTGCGGGGAGGAAGAAGACGAAGCGGATGGGCTCAGGGAGCGAGATGGAGGAGAAGGGGAGGAGCGGACGGTCCCAGTAGATTTCCAGGAGAGGTACCAAGAACAACCAGGCGAAATGTTGTGTGTCATGGACATGGAGAATCAAATAGGATTTAAGATGCTGCCTCTCGACCCACTGAGCTTCAGGAGGGAGTCTGAAATCTGAGAAGAGGAGATAATGAAAGCTTCTGCCCAGTTCTCTATTAGACCAACACAAGATGTTGTGTGGAGCTTAAGTGCTCATCTCTTGTCTAATATCTAGAGTGCAATTTTTCATTCATAGCCATTTTTATTGCCTTTTCCTCCTCTCTCACTGTTAACCCTTCATTAGTTCTCTCTCTCCACCCTCTGTCTCCATTCCCGCAAAGGGAGGCCCAGGAAATGTAAACGCTCGGCCCCCAACCTTCATCTTGAATTCCATCTTAATCTCAGGAGAGGGTGCTGCGTGTTGATTGGTCCAGATGGACCTGAATCATGTTCAGCGTGGCACCATAACCTACGAGGAACTTGTGGAGACTGCTAACAAATCCTCCAAGTAATACATTTCCAGGGTCTTTCACTGGTCACACTATCCCATTTGATTGATGGCCTTAAGATAACGAAAATAGATTATATCCTTTATTTGCCATTTGCACAAGTATGAGCACAAGCACACTGAAATGCTTTTCTTGACCTGCCCTAGCTTGCTCTCCATGGGGGGTCAGAGCACAAGGTCAGCCAGCGTGCAGCAGCCCTGGAGCTGGGGGGGGCTAAGGGTCTCGTTTAAGGGCCCCTGGATAGGTGACGCTTCTGCTGAGCCTTGAACCAGTACTCTTCCAGTCACAGCCACGTGGATTTCCTGCCACTCGCCATCCCCTCTGAACAAGCCTCCTTTCCTGTGAGTGAAAACAGACGAAAGACTTAGACAAAAAGCGAAACGGAAAAAAAAAACTCTCTAGACGAAAAACTTGAACTGAGACGTTTTCCAGAAGACACCAAGCTTCTATTCCAAGGATAAACCTCACTCTCTCACTGAGAACAGCAAGGGAAAAAGTCCAAAGCATGATATGTGAGACTGGGTGATTCCCCTTCTTCACTTCTAAAGAAATCTCCCTCGGAATGCAGCCTTGAAATTGTAAGAGGATCCATAAATGAATGCAAGCATGTTTATCATTTTCAGTCAAATGGCTTAAGATCAATGCCCATGCACTGTCCCTTAGCCATGCCCCAGTGAATATTACTTTTAATACATCTTTTATAATTCGGAACAAAAATAGGTTTGAGACACCGCTTTTCTGCGAGAGCTTCCAGATCCCAGCCAAAGTTAACGCAATTTTTACCATGGAAGATTAGGCCTTCATGAGCTCCACTGTGAGCAAGAATATAAGTTAATCTATTTTAGAGATCATTTTATCTTTACCTAATACTGGCTCATAGACCTAGATATAACTTACAGAAGTGTGTCTCCCTAAAATTACCGGGGACGATTTCCCGTCTGCAAGCCAAAAAGAACATTCATATGAAAACATATAAGCTAAACAAGAAAAATACTTTAACATTTTTGCTAAATTGTGTCCACCACATGAAATATGACTGTGTATGCAAACAAGCTCTTTAACATGCATTTCTGCATTTTCCAGTTGAATTGTAAATGAATGTAAATTTATTTGGTTTTAAAAAGTTTTTCGTAGTGTTATAATTCAGGCAGGAGTGTGTAAAACAGCATAGCATTTCAGCTGGTTACTGTGCATCTATTCAGATCACATGGAATTGCACAGTTTTACCCGATATCTGTAGTGTTTTGTGTGCTTCTGCGTGCGTCTGACAGTAGGATTTCGTTATTTATGCCATCTTCCTCACGATTTTTTCAACAAAATCAAGCTCATCTATCTCTCACACTTCGCGTATCTTTGTTTCTCCATGTAGGCTACAGAATCTGTCAGATACGTTCGTCAACCCTAAACCTGCGTATCTGTCAGCATCCAGCGATGTTTTCCTTACGATTATTCCTGTCTGCCGTCACTGTCAGCGTGTCTATGCATGGGCGCATAGGAAATTGTGCGGAGTGTTTGAACCAGTTCCGGTGGCACAGGTGGCCACCTAGGGCGCCATCTTCTGGAGGGGTGCTGAGTTAGCAATCCACCGGCACCACTCCCCAGCAATCTTCACATACTCTTCGAGCCAGTGGCCCCCGCTGCCCCGCCCCTGGCCGGTGAAGCATGCTTAGGGCAGCCACCTGTGCTTTGACCCACACTGATCTCAACCATATGTAATCATATAAATATAGCTCTTAAAAATGCACCCTCCTTTTTTTTTGATTTTATACATTTTCTTTAACACCCGAATAATTGTTTATTGTTACTATCATATAAATAGACCGATTGTTGTTCTTTTACAAAAGTAATTTCTAAGTAATGAAATGAAATGCTTTCGGTGTTTGCTTTTAGAATTCAGACCCATTAATATTAAATTTTAAATAAAATGTCCAAATGACACTTTGTGCCGACATACCAGTGGCGACGAGTTTCCCTTAGAGTCACAAAGACGTAAAATGCAAATATACGAGTTTGTACGTTGCTGCAGCTTTCGCGATTCTTTTATAATTGTGGACTGAATATCCATTTTCACGTTTCGTTTGCTTTTCTCAGTGGTAAAGTCTTCCTGATTTGAACACGTTACTGTAAATATAAAATACAACCCAAACCCCCTTATGACCCGTATCAAAACTCAGTAAGACGCAAAAATGAGAAACGGACAGGGGAATCGGTGACATCGATGGGAAAATGATGAGGTCATCCGGATACGTATGCCAGACAGAAGCACGAAATAAGCACTTTATTTCTTGTCTGTAAATGCTGTTGTAAAAATAAATGAATAAATAAGCAAACAAGAAAATAAATGTTTATATTGTATAGATATTTATAGAATGCTTTTTTGATTGATTACTTTTCTTCTCACAGTCCAGTTCTGTTCTTTCTTCATTATTTGTATAATTGCTACAGAATATTATGGACTGATAATATGCTGTACAAAAAAAGTACTATTGTTAATAATACATCTAGTATTAATGGTATGACTGTTGGCACTGACCTATTTTTTTCTGCCAAACTGAAGTACTGCTCCTACTGTTGTCATTGCTACACAAATTGTTCCTAGTGTCATTGTTGTCCAGTATGTCCAAGGGGAATGATCAACATTTCATGTATGTGCAGTAAAATGAGAGAGAGAAAGAGAGAGAGAGAGAGGGTCTATCTGCGTGATCCGGGATAGCAAAAGGTTAGACGGTCCATCTGTGGGTTCCCACCTGTCCACAACCGGTCACATGACATCCTCTGCTCCTATTCGCTGCTCTGATTTTGGGAGGTGGGAGGGTAAGCTAGGGGGTGTTCCAGCTCTGTGTGGGAGAAGCCATAATCCTGCACACACACCTGTCTCTTTCACACGCTGTTCTAAGCAGGCAGCGCTATGCGATATCTCTGAATGCAGCTCCAATTGGGATTTTACTCTTTATTTTAGAAGCATCTCATGGCTGTAGCTGAGTAGTACATCGGCGAGCCCCCGCCAGAGAGGAATGACACCTACTGCTTTGTAAACCCCCTATATTATTCACTGAAAAAAGATCAAGTTGGTCATGAACACAAAATCAATGTATAACACTCATAGCATTTATGTTTAGTACAGCAGTGGTGAAAATGCACAACACGTACCTCACTAATACTGTTACTCCATGAGTTCCTACTGCAGTGGTCACCAACCAGTCGAACACGATAGACAGGTTGATGTTTAAAGAGTCCTTGGATGAAGTAAGCTGGGAATCTCTGGGCTGCAGTAAGAAAATATTACGCTGTTTTGGATGGATCATTCATACGTAAGAAACGTAGTATTACACTGACACGAACAGGTTAATGGGAAAAATACAAATATGCAGATATTATCGAAATGTGACATCCAAGTGTAGCGAATGCAAACGCTGCTTGTTGTGAAACATTTAATAAATATGATTTATTGTGATTTATTCTATAGGCCTATTACCCATTTTTAATGACAATATGTGCTTGACAGCTTAATGGGGTACTCTGCCTAATGGCAAAAAGGTTATTTTTGTGGGTTGCTATTTAAGCTCTGATTTCTCTAACCCTTTTCTTCGGGGGGGGGCAGGGAAGGTGTGATGGTCAGTGTAGGAAGTGTCTGCAGTGACATGCCTGTTTCTTACCGGGGTGGGGGTATCATTGTGAGTAGCACCAGTGCTGTGGGTTAGTCTGTCATCCCAGATCTGTCTCTCTGGAGTTGCGCTGCTCTGCCTGCATTGGCATTGGTCTCTTCTGGATGCTTGGGTTTGCTTCAGACTTATGGGGATACTGGTGATCCAGGGTTATCCAGACTGCTTTGTGCCCATTGCATGCTGGGATACGCTCCACATAGACCTGGCTAAAATGAATGAATGTTTATCTCTGGAAAAAATTGGCTTGTAAGAAGCTTATAACTCCATGTTCCTCAAGGGGCCTTTGAATAACACAAATAACCACATTTAAAAATGGATATTTGTATATGGGTGTTTTAAGAACATTATCAAATATGTGACTTCCAGTAAGTCAGCCAGTAAGTAATGCAATGTCTTTGTTTAACAGCTCTGTGGCCTCCTATCTGCAGAACCGTGGGTTTGATTCATACCATCTGCTCTGTGTGTGTGGAGTTTGAATATCAGAGTACACAGAGCATTATACTAAAAACCAAATCTGTACTGTAATTGTTAGCTTCCCAAAAGGTTTATCAGTACTTACTGGGAGTTAGTGTGTTCTGTTCTGCTCTGGATTCCTCTGACAATCCAAAAGCAAGGTTAGGTGAACTGGTGTCTCTAAATTGCCCGCAATGTGTGTGTGTGCGTGTGTGAGTATGGGTCCCATGATGGACAGGCGTCCTGGTTAAGGGTGATTTCCTGCTTTGTACCCTCTGCTGCCTGGGAAAGTCTAGGGGCCTCCTGAAGACCTGCACTAGCAGTAGGAAGATGGATGGATGGATGGATGGATGGATGCACTTTGTGCACCTGCCCTATTAAGGTCTGTAATGTTAGCGCCAGATGCCTTTGGTTGTGGTGGGAGAGTAATTTATTAAAATAACTCTTTAGTTGTGTAGTTACCCTGGTATGTTTTGGAAATCCCGAGCGAATGGTCATTCATAATTAGTTTCTGGAAAACAGTTTAAGTTCTGATTTGTTATTTATTTTACCTGGATTCTTCAGCTGTTCAAAAAGAACATAGTTTGCATTCCCATCAGCAAATAGAGTCTTGATGTAAACCATGATAAGGTAAGATTAAACTTTATTCATATTGTCAGAAAGCATTGTACCAAGTCATAGCTCACACCGTGCAAGTAAAACAACAAACAACAAAAATATTAAGTATAAAATAGAATACAAGTATGAAGACAAAAGGAAGAAAAGACAAGTATGTAAGAAGGTAACTAAAGCAGTTGTGTGCCTTTGCAGAATGGTGCATACAATGCATGTTCACGTACATGCATGTGTGCTTCTGTTTATGCACCAACTTCATGACTTCACGCATGATCATTTACATGTTCATGCAAGGAGCCAGTGTGATGCTGACAGCAAGACGCACTTCCAAACGAATATCATCCTTCCTTTGCTCCTCCAAACGAATGTCATCCTTCCTTTGCACTTCCAAACGAATGTCATCCTTCCTTTGCATTTCCAAACGAATGTCATTAATCCTTTGCACTTCCAAACGAATGTCATTAATCCTTTGCACTTCCAAAACGAATGTCATTAATCCTTTGCACTTCCAAAACGAATGTCATTAATCCTTTGCACTTCCAAACAAATGTCATTAATCCTTTGCACTTCCAAACGAATGCCATTACTCCTTTGCAATGCATTACTTGTCAAGTTTTCAAGTTTCGAGTTTTATGTTTTATTGTCGTGTGTTTGGAGGAACACGGTGAAATTCATATGCTTCACTTGCAGGGGAAGTGACAGGTGCTTGGGGGGCAGGGGGGGCAGGGGACACAGCACTGGAAACTGTCTCCATCAAACAAAAACACATCTGTTCTTGTGGCCCCCCTCCCCCCCAAAGGAATCGTATTTTTCACCTTTTCTGTTCGTCATGTTATCATTTAAGGTATTCTGCTTCACGGTTGTTTGAGCTGTAGGGGGCGCCTGTCTCATAACCTGCACATTTTTCCAGGTGAGCACAGTTACTAAGATGCTTAACGACAATGATTAATATTACCTGCCTTCAGCGCCTTTATTCCTGTCCTTCCTCTGCTTCCGACCTCGCGGCAGCTTTTCACGGGGCTGGAAAGAGTCCTGGTGAGGTAATGGCCTCTCTGCCAATGACATCACCCGGCCATGTGCCCGTAGAGGACGCCTCACCACTAACCGCCCAGAACGTGAGTGTGCGCAACTGCTTCCGCTCATTGCTCTGTTCTCCCCTAGGTGACACGCTATCTTACCTTATCTTCCCATCCTGAAGGTTAAATGTAACAGCAGAGAATAAACCCAGTCATCACTCTGCACTGTATTGCAGTGTCATTGTGTTTACTTTTCGATTCAGTGATTTATTAAATCATCAGTAATCTCTATATTTGTATCAAAATTAAAGGAGACTCACAGCCTCCCTCTGACCCCTTTCAACCCCTAGGCTTGGAATTCCTTGGTCTGGATATATGAATCACAATTAAACGGCATTTGTTTCATATTTTCATAAATGTACGTTTAAATCCAAAACTTTCAACCAAAATGCAGTATCCTGCATATGTAGACATACATGTTGGTGAACATGTAGAAAATTTAAAGTGGGGAAACGTGCGTGTTATAGCTAGAGATCGCTTTCAGTGGCTGCTCTGGCATTGCGGCGTGTCCTGACCAACGGAAGACCGGTACCGGAACCAACAAGCCACGTATCGCAGATTCTGGTGGAGGAACATTAGCAGAAAATGAGCGCGATGTCACACATATTGCTTTATGCCTCCGTAGCCACTAGATGACCCCGATGACTCTCCCAAAGCGCCGGCAAAATATTAATGCAGAAAAAGTAGAAAACAGACGCCCTCTAGTGGCAGATAAAACGTTGCTCGTTAATCCACGGTGACTCCATGGAAGTTCGGCCAGCTTTGTTACTAATTTATTAACATTGCAATGAAGGTGCTTAGGGACAAAAAAATCTTAGATATCACTAAATTCAGTCTAAAAAGGAAAAACTAAGAGATATGACATACTGCATTTGTGCAAGCTGGGGGTGTTTGCAGACATATCTCTCTCTAAGCGTTCTAGGCAGCATTAAAATCTTGCACGGTTATCAGACCATTATGTCAATACTTGGGTCACTTAGTGTACATGATTTAATCAAACATCGGTTAATCACCTTCCTTGTCTACGTTACCAATAATTTAATTTGCTTGATTCCTCCCCATTTAATTTTATTACCACCATCCAGTCGTTTATCTAACAAGTTATTCCCCCTTCCCTGCAGTGCCTCATCGCGCTTTGTGAATTGTCACCGTCTCAAAAATGCGGGGCGGCCGTCAGACCTCCGGTGCCCTCATTTATTAAACAAGTGCTATAGCAGTTTTGGTAAGAACAGAACGTAGGGGGTGACTTGCCACTTCCAGCCTTGGGCTGAAGGTTTTATTGGCGCTTCTGCGCTTCCAATGGGACGCTAAACAGGGAGTGGGTTGCGCGACCGTTAATGGGGTCTGGGACTCATAATGACCCATTGTGCATTGTCCCTCTGTGGGTTTCAACAGAGGACGATTGTGTCACTCGGAGCGGCTCCCCACACTGCTGAAAAAAAAGATGGATTCCTCTTCTGTCCAATCGCCCATTGCCTCTGTCATTTCTCCCTTTTCCGGTGTTTCTCTATGCTCGCAGCTATATGAAAGTTGAATTAAATGGCTGAAACCACACTGAGCGGAAAAAGGAAAAAGAGGTTAGTTATTGACCAGAATGTAAAAAATGAAAAAGATAAAGCACGATTAGGAATGAATCACATAGATTTTTTTGAGAAATACACAACAGTTCAAATGTCTAAAATCATTAACCAAATTATTGAAATCTAAGAAGATATTAGATTAAATTTGAAACTATCGGCAAAGAAGATAATGTCAAGTAATCAAACACCCCCTAATCAGCAGGCCGTAAGTCTTGCCAACCAATGTGCTCACCCTGGGGGGGGGGGGGGGGGGGGTTGTTATTTA
>JAODUD010000095.1:6801904-6813080 GCA_026784285.1 Stomatorhinus walkeri | reverse complement strand
TATTATTATTATTATTATTATTATTATTATTATTATTATTATTGTTATTATTATTGTTGTTGCATTTAGAAGAGAATGTTTATCCGTTTCAAAATCCGGTTCACTAAAGTTTACCAAACAACTTCTTGAATAGTATAATAACTAATAAACACAATTCAATATAAAAGTTTATTTTTTTCACACGTAGACAAAACCGAAAACATTTTGATAAATACAGCATGAAAACATTTTACTTTTTCTCACCTTCTGTGTCACGTAATCAGATAAATAAAACTAAAGTCGGCTCGGGTTTTTACTGCGTGTTTTATTCCCGTAACTGATTGTGCAATCTTACTGTTGAATATGAATTCAGTTTATTTTGCGGTTAAATCCTTAATGTGCTTGTTATTATTGTTAAAACGAATGAATGTAGGTCGTAGACAACACAGGCTGCGATTCACCAAAGTCTTCACTCTGTAGTACTGTTGTAAAGTAAGATACAATTCTTAACGGACGGGGGAAAGCCGGGGGGCCAATACATCGCATTCAGGGGCGTCATAGATTTTAACCGTTTCCGTCTAACAGTTTCAGGCTAATCTTGGATTTATACTATTTTTTTAACTCCTTTACCTTGAAATAATGAAAATACCTTTTCATGTGTCTATACACTGTTAATCATCTATATTTCGTGCATCACATTCGAGCAATCCACTATTGTTGTTGTTATTTCTGTTGTTAGTGGTAGTATATAAGGACAGCATGATAAAAAAAAAACAGTTGTGTGGTATTTACACAAACTATCGAGTTAACTTCCGATTTGTCCTACATTTAGACAAGCTAACTGTCCTTTCACTGTGACATTCTTGAAGATCCCATAAAGTTTCTTTACTTCCATCGCTCAGCATTTTTTTCTGGGATTCAGTACCGGGCACAGTAGTATCCCCTGCCCCCCACCCCACACACACACACCTGACAGGGACAACAGCTACAACACCACAGGATGGCCAGCTGTTGTCAGGTCTGGCCTACTTCTGCGCAGCCCTAGCTGAACCCTTTCCATCGCACACACACACACAATAGGCACAAATGCACACCGATGCAGAAACTCACTTCAAACGCCAACTGCAAGTCACGATTCCAGAGGTGTGAGGCAGCAGACGGGGCGGGGGCACACCCACCCACACTCGCCCCTCCAAAAAAGTACGTGAAGAAATTTTACAGTATAAATGGTGAGTCAAGATGATGAATCCACATCCAGAAAGCTGTTCGGAGGACTTTTTGGCTCTGTCCGTGAGCGCAGGAAAACGGGAAACGGGAGGAACGAGGGGACACCCGTGTCTTTTCTGTGCGTTTTTTCAAAATACACAAAACTGCTTTTTGTTCCTCATTTTTTCATTTAAGGGGGTAAAGTGCGTGTGTGTGTGTTTGGGGGGGGGGGTTGCTCGTTTGATCACATGATTAAAATTCACCTGGGAAAGACAGAGCTCAAAGAAAGTGTGGAACAGGAACGAAAGATCGCGAGAGCCACAGAGAGAGAGTGTCACTCATCGTCAAACCTTTACCTGCCAGAATCGACATTCATTGATGAAGTGAAAAAAATCAAGAACAAAGCAGTGACGTTTTTGGGCAGTGGGTGGTAACTGGATTGGTACGAGGACAAGGGGTCATTGTGGAGAGGGACAGTGTGACAGTTTGTCAGTGTCTGATTTTAATAGTCTCCACTCTGTATTATATCTTCCCTGATATTCCCTGAGTTCAGTTTTCCTTCTGTATATCTAAGGGACTACTGGTAGATGCCATTACAGCCCCCACATAAGGCACTTTTATGAAGTTAACACATTGTTACACAGGCCTATTGATGTTCCACTTGTTAGCGTAAACAGCATATTGTAACGGCACAATAAACACACAATACAGTTCAATCAATGCCAGTCTGGCCTAGATCCAGAAATACAATCACAACGTTCTAGACAAAACAGTACTAATTTTTGTCAGTAAAACAATAGAAGTAAAGTAAATATTTAATGTACATTTACATATTTGGCAGACAATATTGTCCAAGTCCTGCGATGGATTAGCACCCTATCCTGGGTTGTTCCTTGCCTTGCCCCCGTAGCCTCCGGGATAGGCTCCAGACCCTCTGCGACCATGGATAGAACATGCGGTTTCAGGAAATGGATGCGTGTTGTTCAAAGTGACGTACAAATGAAGCAACTAGCACATTACAGGTGTAGGTAAAGGCTGTCAAGGCGTCAACTGGGTCTAGGTAAAAGTGTCTTGGGTGTATTTTTTTTACCTACATAGCTATATAACAAGCATATACTACTTAGTTATTTAAAAAGAACAAGGAAATGCTGTTTTCTTAATCCCTATCCCCCCTACAGCTTGGATCTTGAATTTAACACTTGAATTTAACACTTGCTTCGAATAAAAACTACTCTGTGTCTAATTTAGCAGTGGGAGCTGTTTCATTCAGCCCAGTTCAGTCTCACTCCTGTCCCTCAGGATTAGTGAAGAACACCTGTATGTCAGTCAGTACTGTGAGTCTAGGGCAGTCTGGATCTGCCTGGAGGAGGTCGCTACTGTGCATCCTCCAACCCCCTCCGTTCTCTCGCCTGTACACTGTCAGGGGGAAAAAAAGAATACCAATTTGTACCTTTGCTTGTCACTGGGGCTGTACCCTGTATGTTGAAAGGTAAATTAACCTTTCAACATACAGAAATGGACTATGTGAAACATTTTTGTACCATTGGGAATACATTGATGCTGTTTGTGCCTTGGGGGTGTTATTCAGAATCCATTTCTGTACCTTAAATTAGACTAAAATAACTGGCAGACCCTTGAGGGTACAACCCCAGTGACAAGTAGAGGTACAAACTGGTACTGCTTTTCTGACAGTGTAGCTGCAGTCATATTGCTTCATTCTGACACCTGGGGGGGATTCAACAAAGCAGGATTTCTCACTTAACTGGGTTAACTTAAGTTAGAAGTATTGATTGTCCAATAGAAATGCTCCTTACCTAAACTCTTCCTGGACAACCAAGACTTCTAGCTTAACAGTGAACTCCTGTTTCATGGGACAAGCCCCTGCTGGGCAAAGCAGTGTTCTCTGGGGTCTTGATACTGCTAACTGATCTGATATCTATGGATGGCACTTCCAAGCACATTTCACATAGCTGCCATTATAAATGTATGTGTGTTACTGAGACACATAATAAGGCAGTAAAGCCTAAATGACAAATATGAGTTCACTGTTAATCTTCTGACATTAGTCTATCTCTTGTCTTAATTAAATGTATCAATACAAAGCATCTGTTTGTATGTTACAGATTTGTTTTGTATTCGTTTAATTGGCGATAAGTGCAGATTTGAGAACAGATTTTTATGATTGGATTATTACTGTGTCCGTGACTCAGTATCTATAAATGTAGTTTCATCAGAATTTAAATTCTATTGCTTGCTAATTCTGATATCACCAATGCTAACGCCACAAACCACTGAGATTTCTTTATATAAATATACAGAAAGATTTATTAGCATGCTAGGCGTCATTTAATTTAATTCGGTACCATTACTGTAGGCCTATGCAAATATAATGACTTCCATGCAAGAACTTTAAACACTATACTTAAAGTGAATCACGTTTTGAAAGTCTGAAAATGAGCAGTCATGAAATGAATTGATTTAAATATATTAATATACCTTTATAATTTATACAATTATAACGACACTGTTCATAATTTGTGCATAGTAATTCAGTTTCTCCATTATTTGGAAAACTACTTTCATATAAAATGAGAGGTTTTTCATTGGCAGTTTTTGGGGTTCAGAAAGTCCCGCCTTCTTCTGAAAAAAAAAGAGAAAGAACTCCAACAACCAATCTCCACAGGCACGGAAATTAGGCTAGAAGGTAATGTCGTGACCGAGTGAATGTGCTGTAACTTTAAGATTTTTTTTCTTGAAGTATATATATTTTTTCCCTTCTTCACACAACAGATCTCTTTAAGCTCCGTCGACAGACACAGAGCCCGTATTCACTGCGGGGGCTGGTGGAGCGCGAGCGTCACTTTGGGAACTTGGAAATACTCTAAATATCCCGCTAAGCAGGCGAACTCCTCTCCATGGAAGTAAGTTGCTGTACAGTATATGTTTTTGGCTAAACATGTGTCTCTTTCTCTCGCTGTTGGGGTTTTTCAGTACTATACACACTATAAATAAATAGTTAAACTAAGTTTTGCTGAACCTTTCCTGACTCCTGAAAATTATTACTGTTATGCGAATTGATATTATCATTATTATTTTGATTGTTTGTGTTGTTTTTGTTGTTGATATATGTCCCCTTGAGTTGTTGCAAGGAGTACGGATAGCAGTTATTAACCTACACGTTCTGTGCACCTGTTCTTTTGTAACGATTTCTTGCCGAAGTTAGTATTACGTAAGTACATTAACACATCTGGAATGTTTCTAAATGAATATCCTTTCGTTAAAAACGTTATTTTATACGTCGATGTCATATTATTCAAACACCCCAATGCTATTAACAACAAGGATTTTTTCTTTTTAAAAGTTTGCACTGCTTAAATGATTACTTATTTTTAAACCGGATTCGGAACGCTATGCACCAAAAGCTTCTTAAGGAATGTTGGATATTTTGCCAGGATAGATAGATCTTCAAGTTAAGGTCAGGGTTGGAAACAGGAGGCGTAAAACAAATTTTAATAGATGTTCAAGTATAAGCTCCTCAAACTGAAATGTAAGTTGCATAGCCATTCACTGCAAATGATTGTACTTAGAACACCTATGTTTACTACTGCGGTCTTCATTCAACGTCACTGATGAGGGGAACTGCAATTCCCAGTTATTCAGCAAGTCTGTCTGAGTAAACCGTTTTCACATTTAGAGTGACTAAATACTGGATTATAATACCGTGAGCTGCTTAAGCATTCAAATATTTAAAAACGTAAGATATTACGGCCTTATTACACCTGTTAGCTAATGTGTTTAAAGGTTCAACAACATGTAGCAAACGACTAACGAAATCATATATTTCTTAAAACCACAATAATTCAATAAGCGTCGTAATTATGCATACTAAGTTTCTTGTTAATCATACTCACAAGCTTGGAGGCAATACAATTATTTGTCACGTGTCTCTGCATACAGGCTTAATTGGCTAAATTAATTTCATATATTAACAATTAAGGAATTTACGCGATTTACAGGATAGCATAACAACTTTTAACGCTGAGGGCAGGAGACGCGTTCTCTGGCTTCTCCAGGAAGTCTAAGGGCGATGCTTTTATCCAGAAAATGTAAAGTGTCGGCAGGTATAGACTTTCTACTTTCAGGACTAGAATGGGTGTCTTCCTCGAATCCCATCCGACGTCCCGATCGGTTTCATATTAAGCTATTCCAAGCCTGTAAATTTGTCACATTACATAATTAGAAATTTCGCAAATTTTATATTGGATATCAGGATCGTGGACATTCTTCGGATGTACTAAGGGAGTTTACCGAAATACCTTCAAAGCGGGATGCAGGAAAGTCAGACAGGCAACCTGATGATAATTGGAAAGGGAAAATGTTCTGAAACTTAGCGCTATCAGCCTAGGTATTAGCAATGGCATCTGCAGAAGGTGCATAGCAAATGGGGATGTGTGTACGAGGATGTCTTCAATTAGTGCAACGGTAATGAAATGCGGCCACGCCGGGAGGCAGAGGAAACGTCTGCACCTCGGGCCAAAACGCCACCACACTGCCTGATTGTTCGCGGTAACTCAATCGCGCAAGATAACGTTGGTATAAACTCGTGAGAAGCAAATGCGGAAAACGGGTGGTAAAGGGAGACAGGGGACCTTTGTGTGCAGGTGCGTGCGAGTAATGGACGGAGGGCCAAGGATGGAGTCTGAAGAATCGGCGTTAAACAGGGCTGATCTGCCGATCTGTAAGGGAGAAGACAGCCACCTGACAAAGTTTATTTTATTCTTTTTTTCTCAAATCAAATCTGGTTCTGTTTAGATAAAAACCTTTTGCTGTTTTTGTATTTGTATTTAAATTTGCGTGTCATTTCTGACACGCAAACTTGTACACCAAATTAGTCCTAATCCTATAGCAAAGAAGAGAAAAATGCACAATTTACATGTTTATTAAGTTACCAAATACGCCGCAGGGCAAAAACAACAAACGAAAGTAACACAATTAACTATTTAAGTGTGGTTTCTTTTATTTGTTTGTTGCCGAAACCCCGGGGAAAACAGATATTTTTTGATTATGAGATCTTGAAATAAGTGTCAAATATCTGTAACTTGGTAGTCGGGGCGAATTGATAAAACTAACGCGACGATGACTCAGCAAAAACGAAATTAACATGTATTCTGTAGTATGGTATAAAGCAGGATTTGGGATTCTTTTTAAATTGATTTAGTTTGTTTTTTTTCTTTTTCTTTTTGCTGTAGGCCTACCTTATGTATAAAGTACACGAAAACCCCACTGATAAGGATTAACTGAAAAGTATCTTTATTAAATTTAAATGTGTGTATGCAAGAGTATTTTTCCTCGATTCAGGGGGGGGGGTTGTCTCGACTGTCATTTGGTTAAAGTGAATTCATCGTCTGCTGAAACAATACGCATGTGTTGTTTAAAAATGATAAATTAATGATTGAATGGCATTCCGTGTCACATGTTACCGTCAGGAATTTATTATACCTCATTAATCCCTTGTGGCGCAAGTATAAGGATAGGAGGCTATACAGATGGATGGACATGAGGAGTGTCCGCGCGGAAGAAGTCTCGCGTCTATGTGACGTAGGGCTAATTAACGAAAAACTTAACGTATTGCCCAATAGTATTTTGTCTGTTTAATGCTTTTCTTATTTTGTTTGTTTACTATGCCTGTGTTCTGTGGAGGCCAATAAATGGGGTATAGGTTTCTCGCTTATTTTTAATGATTGAAATTTCGTTATTTTAGGTGTGGCCATCAAATTATCGCAAGAATAAATGACAGAGGGCGAATAACTGGGGACAAGAAAGAAATTAATGAAAAGAGAGAGTAAGAATAAAGACTCATTGGAGTGCGTTTCATCTGGAACTTTTGGGAGGAATTCTGATATTTACAGGATCTGCATTTGACGTTTACTGGGAGTTTATATAAACTGGATTCTGAGCGAAATCCGGACATTAACTAAACGAACACATTTTAACACTGTGATTCAGTTCAGTGCCTCGGTGGAATGGAGCGGCAGGAGTAGCCGGAGAGATATTTTTCCACATCACTGGGTCAATAACTAAAGACGGACATATTAAGCTAACTTCAGCCTATCTTCGTAATTTTCCCGGGTGACTTTTCATTTTTAAAAGAGTGGAAAAAGAAGGAAAGAATATGTCTGGAGAAGAGCAGAGTTTATCTGAAGTGGAAATGAGCCCCGGGGCGTCGGACGATGGGCACACGCTATCGCCATCCCACTCCGGTGTGATAGGACCGGGGAGCTCGCCGTTATCCGCGTCCCAGCAGCAGATGACAGTAATGGGCAGCGAGGAGGCTGGAGCGGACAGGCTACCGGCAGACAGGTTGGATGACGATGACGACCGCTTTCCTGCTGGTATCCGTGAGGCTGTCAGCCACGTGTTGAACGGCTACGACTGGACCCTGGTGCCCATGCCGGTGCGCGTAAACTCGGGCAGCAAAGGCAAGCCTCATGTGAAGCGGCCGATGAACGCCTTCATGGTCTGGGCGCAGGCAGCGCGAAGGAAACTGGCCGACCAGTACCCCCACCTGCACAACGCCGAGCTCAGCAAAACCCTGGGCAAGCTTTGGCGGTATGTAGGGAAACGTGGGCGACGTGCTGGCCGGTTAAATACCGACGTGCGCAGTTTGAATTAACTTCTTATTTATTCAATGCAGGCATCTTTGCTGAGATGACAGTGTTCGTTAAATTTCATACTTCTAAAGGATAATCATTAGTTCAAAATATTTTGAACCCAGACCCATTTCTAGTCCCCATAATTCATAGAAATCTGTGTCAGTCTTTTCCTGGATGCTCATCTACTTAGACATTACTGCCAAACGTGTTGGATGTAGTTTTAAGTTTTAATGTCTCAATTTTTCGCTCCATCCATCGTCCATAACCACTTATCGTGTTCACAGTGTTAACCTGGGTTCCGCTAACCCAGGAAGCCCAACGCTGGAGACCTAATGGCAATCCATTACGGGCTTACCAGATCTGACATGTTGAAACCGCTCAGTTAACCATGAGCAACTGGACTGTATTATCATAATGTAACCTCTCCAAGCGTCAGCCTTCATTCATGCCCAATCCCCATTCAGCAGCCAGCAAAAAATTTGCATATTTTGAGCATTACAAGAATTTGTTCGGATCTGATGTATTTTGATGTGTTTTAACATGTAATAAGGCATCAGACTTTTGATTGTACTTTAATGTTAATTACATGCTTGTTATACACCTGATTGTTCTTTGTATGTTATACTGAGTTGTGTCAGTCTCTTGAGAGGTGTGACGTTAGAAAACAGCCGTTTATATGTTACATCTGTGTATAAAATGCTTATAGCTTACTAGGGAAATATCTACTGCACCTCATTTATGTTTCATATGTGGATTTTCAGTATGAACATCATGGGATTCAACACAATGTTACATTAACTGCCTAGATACAACTCTCAGAAAAAGGTAAAAATGTGTGCTGTTTCTTGTCACTGGGATTGTACCCTCAAGGGTCTGCTAATTGTACAGGTTGTAGGTAGTTGTACGTTTTAAGATATAGAAATGGTCTGATGAACTTTTCTGCACCATTGATGGTACATTAATGCTGTTTGTACCTTTGGTATGTTCCCCAGAGTCCATTTCTGTACCTTAAAAGGTACAAATACAAGGGTACAGCATCAGTGACAAGCAAAGGTGCAAATTTTTACCATTTTTTTCTGAGAGTGTAGAATGTGCACACTGCCTGATTTGAGGGAAAATGTTTGACAAATCTTGAAATTCAAAATAAGTCTTTAAGTCTACATGTTTATTTCTTTTAAACATTCAGCTTCACACATATACAGTCATGCACACAACTAGGGCATTGCATGACGCAGTCTATTCCACTGTCCTATTTCCCATGAGGCATTCTGCTTCAATGGCGTGCAGCCTGCACTGGTGGCTATTTTGACGCCCCCCCCCCACAGGCTCCTGAACGAGACCGACAAGAGACCGTTCATCGAAGAGGCGGAGAGACTGCGCAAGCAGCACAAGAAAGACTACCCCGAGTACAAGTACCAGCCTCGACGCCGCAAGAACGGCAAGCTGGGCTCCGGCCGGGACTCCGACGGCCACTCGGAAGGTGAGGTCGGCTACAGCCAATCACACTACGAGAGCCGTCCCTCAGAACACATCCAATCAGGGCAAGCAGGCCCCCGACTGCCTGATGGGCATCTCCCACCACCAGCCCATGAGCTGTGGGTTTGAGCAGCCGACGTCGTCACCAGGTCCGTAGGCAGAAATAAATTTTTACTGCAGATTCTGCTTAGTAGATTTAACTGGCCAGAGTTTTGAAGCAAATTTCAAGGTTGGTTCAAACTCTTAATTTCAGTTGTTAGCTGTCGTTTTACTATGTAGCTACGTGTCTGACTGTCACCCCTGACAGTCTAATAATTAGACCCCCCTAACTGACCCTGCATTTGGGGGTCCTCACAGGATGTTGACGAGTCGGGGGGGGGGGTGGGGGGGATGATGAGAATGCCTGGTATGGCCACCCCTACCCCACATATTTCAAGGTTCCCCTTTATTTCTGCCCTGACTTTCCGTAGAAACTTCATTTCCTGTGTTTATTTCCCTGGCAGGCCAGAGCCAAGGCCCCCCGACGCCCCCCACCACTCCGAAGACAGAGCTACAGTCTGGCAAGTCCTCAGAGGGGAAGCGGGAGGGCGGTGGCGCCAGCGGGTCCCGCGGCGGGCTGGGCGTCGCGAGCGAGGGGCCGTCCGGATCCGTGGCTGGCGTGGGGAAGCCCCACATCGACTTCGGGAACGTGGACATCGGCGAGATGAGCCACGAGGTGATGACCAACATGGAGCCCTTTGACGTAAACGAATTCGACCAATACTTGCCCCCTAATGGACACCCGGGGGGTTCTGGAGGCACGGTGTCCTCGGCCTCGCCCTACGCGTACGCCCTGGCGGCGGCCAGCGGACACTCAGCCGCCTGGCTCTCCAAACAGCACTCCCCCACAGGATCGGAGCCATCCAAGGCCCAGATCAAAAGCGAGTCGGGGACGAGTGGCCCCTTCGCAGAGTCTGCGCCAGGCAGCTCCCATGTGACCTACACCCCTCTGGGGCTGCCCCACTATGGCTCAGCCTTCCCCTCGCTGCCCCCCAGGGCCCAGTTTGATTACAGCGACCACCAGGCCTCCTACTACACTCACTCCAGTCCCACCTCGGGCCTGTACTCTGCCTTCTCTTACATGGGCCCCACCCAGAGACCCCTGTACACGGCCATCGGCGAGTCGGGCAACGTGCCCCAGTCACACAGCCCCCCGCACTGGGATCAGCCAGTGTACACCACCCTCTCCAGGCCCTGAGAGGGAAGGTGGGAGAGAAAGCCTTCAGCCACGGCTCCTTTAGGAACCACAGTGTGGACACGTATAAGATGGAGCAGACTGGAAGAGCGTGATCATAATGTCTTCTCTAAAGTGCAAGAGGCTGGAAGTTCAGTCTCTGGCCTAAGTTCAAAATACCTGAAACAACTGTTGCTATGTAAAGTTCCACGTAGATGCAAAAATTGGATAAAATTAGACATTAAGCTGAATCAGACCCATTAAGTGAGGTTATAAAACCCTTTGCTTTCCTATGTTACACCCAGGTGTTTGATGGAAAAACCAAATGGGCAAAAATATTGTATTTAATTATTGCAGTGAGAATATTTGAACCCTTGCAGATGTAATAGTAGTTCCACACTGTACGTGCAACACAAAAGGACAATGCGTAAATATGCTTTATATGGGTCATGCTTTGGCAACAGATTTTCCCTACAGGACAGATTATAATGAAGAAATTTCCTGGTGTGGTTGTTAATGAAGTATTCATCCTCTATTCTTCCGCTGCTAGATCCTGTAACAGGAAGTATAGAGCACAAGGCAGGGGGGGGACTGGTTGCCAGTCCGTCGCAGGGCACAAGGCAGGGGGGGGACTGGTTGCCAGTCCGTC
>JAODUD010000095.1:6745606-6755761 GCA_026784285.1 Stomatorhinus walkeri | reverse complement strand
CGGCCGGGAAGGCGTATTATTGAGGGCTGTGTTTAAGTCTTTTTCGGAGAGATAGCTGTCTCGGGGACTGATAAGCCAGGCCCCTTCTCCGCAGTTTCTCTCCGACTCAGGCTTCGTTTAGTCATGCCTAGGTCCGGCTGCAGGCTCCCAAGGGCCTGTGCGCTTCTAGTGTAGGAAGAGAGACTTGGAAAGAAAAAAAAAAAGAAACACACAAAACCAAAAAAAAAAAAAAATGAACACAAGGAGAAAAAATTGGTTAAAATATGTGAACAAAAGTGGGGGCTGCATTATGTTATCTCCCACCCCCCGTGTGTGTCCAACCTGAACCCACAATGCCACAAGTTTAGCAGAGACCTGTGTTTGATCGTGTTTATTGGCCATTTACCCTTTAGCCACGCTGTGCACGCTTCACCTTTGAGGGTGTGACAGATCGTACAGCAGCAGGAACCCTGCAGGGTTTATTCCGTACGGAGCCATAGGTGGAGGCCTTAAGGTGATAAACTGCACCAGCTGCAGCAGATTTGCAGCACGAACAGGACACAGGGGTGAATGCGTTATGTCAAAGGACAGATATCTAAATACACGGTGTGACAAAGTGGTTAAACCTCATGATTACACGCCAGAAATGTACTTCTGGGATGAAATGAAATCCCAGTGTATAAGCAGGCAGCTGAGAGCGTGTGTCTGTGTGCCGCACGTGTGTGTGTGTGTGTGTGTGGGGGGTGAATTGGCGAGACATACCCAGACCACGGGAGGCCACGTCGGTGGCAATGAGAATCGGGGCTTTGCCACTACGGAACTCTGGAACCAGCAGAAGCACCGAGTTAAAACCCAGTAAGGAAAATGGGAATGCTGCTAAAAGAGTCGCTTTCGAACTGTGGACACCCCGTGTTTGCCCTCCGTACGTCACCGAATCAGTCTTAACATATTAAAGAGAATGCAGAGGGAAAAGGGCCCTACCTTTTCTACCAAGCATCACTGACAATTTCGTTCCCAAAAAAAAACACGTTTTGTGGTCTGTCGCCATAATTTCCTGAGTATTCTCAAGGCAATGCTTTTGCAGACCTCTGGCAGGACACTTTGGTGTAACCATGGTCTTCAATACTTTTCCCAAAAGATGCCAAAAGTCACATGCTTTATTCACATATATAATAAAGCTCTCTAAAGTAACTCCGTACTAGTCAAAACGTTTGTCACGTGACCAACGAGCGGCTGGATGACGAGGGCTGGGACACCTGCTGTGACACCTGTGCCATTCTCTTCATCTACATGCACCTGTCGCGACTTGATAACAGATTCATCGTCTTACCTGACAGCACCCAGTCTCTCTCAGGCTGGCTCTTATCGCCATGGATACACATAGCAGGCCATCTGGAAGACAGAGCAATCACAGGCTCAGGGGGACGCCCAGAAACCTGCAATGCTTGTTTCTAGACGGGCAAGCGGCCATTTTCCCGGAGGATAGCCGATAGGTGCAAACCCACGCATGTAAACTGACAAGCTGGGTGAGATTCGACAGAGAATAAATTTCATAGTGACGGAGAAGCACAAAAATTGCTGTCCCCACAGTAACATCGCAAAGAAGATCACCTTTTGGACCCAACTAAGGATAAACACAGATAATGAGGGCCAAGCTAAATGCGATATGACTACACAGGTCCAACGACAAGAAGACCAGCTGTGCCAAATGTAACCTGACTATAGTAATGAGAAAATGTGCTGTTTGACACCATTAATGAATATCTTTAATATGCATATATTCAGATCTGTTGTCTTTATTTAACCATGAATACAATATTACTGTCAACACATATAAACTCAGCACATGTGAAGACCCAAGAGTTTAGCATCCAAACTCCACCTCACCCGTCTCTCCTCATTCGACGTGTCAGCTCATCGCACCGCTTCTTAGTCTCCACAAATATGATGGTCTTGTTCTCCTTCTCGGCCATGATCTCCTCCATCAGCTGGATTAGCCTGAAAGCCAGAGAAGCGAAGGGGAGAAACGAAGAAAGATGGCGGGGTGACGTTCACACATTTCGACCACGATTCCAAGAGACCCCGCCCCTTCCCGTCACAGACTGACAACCCTCACTTGTGGTCCTTCTCGCTCTCCATGCACACGTCCACGATCTGGAGGATGTTGTGGTTGGCACTGAGCTCCAAGGCGCCCACGTTGATCTGCACGTAGTCCCGCAGGAAGTCCTCCGCGAGCTGACGCACCTCCTTCGGCCAGGTGGCGCTCCACATCAGGGTCTGCCGATCGGGCTGGGGCAGACAGAGCGAGGTGCATCAGACACCGCCAGCGCGGTCAGCTTCCTACCACAGGGGCCGGCCGGCTCTCTTACCCGGATCTGGTCAACGATCTTGCGGATCTGCGGCTCGAAGCCCATGTCCAGCATGCGGTCGGCCTCATCCAGCACCAGGTAGGTGCACCGTCGCAAATTGGTCTTTCCCGCTTCCAGGAAATCAATGAGACGGCCCGGAGTGGCGATGCAGATTTCCACTCCTGCAAGAGACGAGGGTGTGAGAAACCTGCCTTGGATACACCCCGGATGTCCGAAGGCATCCACAGTTTATCCGAGCAGGAAGGCAACCCTGACGGGTGGGCACACGGCAAAAATCACACCCAACACACAGGTGGAGCGGGGAATCAAGCATTTCAAGTGGGAATGTTCAGTGTCACACGACATGAGCAGCAAGATTTTAATGTATCACACATTTGAGAAAATTTACCTGACATTCATTTAAACTGGCCAGAATATGAATGTTTAAACATTAGAAATTACTCAGACAACTTATTTAAAAAAAATAATTAGCCATTAACAGGCTAAATAAGTGCTACTACAGAAAACAGGATCATCTGTTAAGGGATCTTTTTCCCCCCTTAGACAAGCGTTCCCCAAATTGGTTCCAGGGGACCCTCAGACAGTCCACGTTTTTGCTCCTTCCCAGCTCTGGGCAGGGAGCCAAAATGTGGACTGTCTGGCAGGGAGCAAAAACACGGACTGGCTGCGGGGTGGCAAGGGTCAGAATGGGAAACCCTTCCTTAAGACTTCTGCTGACAACTGAATGCAGCAGCTTGTTTTATCAGTGTAACACTAACTATGTGCTCCGGGTCCCTTCGTGTCTTATAATCCACCCACATAATCATAAGACGGTGATGCACCTCGTTCCAGGTCTCGTATCTGCGGCCCTTTGGGAGCGCCTCCATAGACGCAGGTGCTCTTAATGCGGGATGACTTTCCATAATCATAGGCCACCTGCTGCACCTGCTGGGCCAACTCTCGGGTCGGAGCCAGAACCAGACACTGGAAAAAACAGGGGGTGAGACTGGGAATACTGGAAACATAGAGGAGATGACAGTCCAGTAATAAATACAAGGAACAGATCACTAGGTGCTAAAACACACACACAATGCCTATATGCATTACTACATACATATGTACACACTACTTATGCTGTGTACTTACAATGGGCCCATCTCCACGCTCCAGGTAGGGCTGGTGGTTGATGTGTACAATTGCAGGCAGAAGGTACTGTGGCACAGAGCGGTAGAGAGGGTTAAAGGCCAGGCATGAGGGCACATCGGCCTACTAGCAGTACTTAGTAGGGGGGCTAAGAGGAGTAACAAAACCATCAGTGCCAGTTAGAGTACGTGTGATTTAAGCCAGTATTTCTCAACCTGGTTCAGGGGGACCTAAGGTTGGTTCACATTTTTGCTTCCGTTCAGCTGCCTGCCAGACAGTCCACATTTTTGCTTCCGTTCAGATGCCTGCCAGACAGTCCACATTTTTTGCGGGTAAAGAGCAAAACAGGCTGTCTGAGGGTCCCGGAGGATCAGTCAGAGAAACACTGACTAAGTAGCCTACTTAAGCCTCCTACCTGCCCATCCAAAGCTATTCGGACACTAGCCAAGATTTAGCGTGGAAATAATCTCCTATATGCGTGTTACCCAAAGGACCTCACTTCTGCCTACACCGCAAGAGGAATTATCGCCAGGCTTAATGGCTGCCTTTCCATTCCGCTAGGGTGTCGTGCGTGTGCTTCCGCGAGCCGAGCGGCCCTCACCGCCAGCGTCTTGCCGGAGCCGGTCTGAGCGATGCCCACCATGTCCCTCCCGCTAAGGGCCAGGGGAAAGCCCTGCGCCTGGATGGCTGTGGGTTCCTTGAAGTTCTGTTGTATCAGTACATCCATCACATACTCTGAAGAACAGGAAAACCATAAGGGCTGCGAGGTCAAAGTCGTCTTTGTGTCACTGTGACCTTGAGCAGCTTAATTTGCCTGAATAAAAACCAAGCTGTTTAAATATATCACTAATTCTTACAAAATTAAGGTTAACTAAATTCAATTAGATGAGACAGAAGTACCTGCAATGTTAATACAATGCTGATACAAAAAGCTAATAAACAACTAGTTAACATCTGTATCACACTGTCACGAAAACTTTCCACAAGAAGAAACATTTAAGCAATATCAAAATACGCTGGAACAAAAACAGTAAAAGAAATTGTTACAGAATCATACAGCGAACAAAAAAAAACACGTGACACAGGCATGGTAAGAATGCGTGCCAGAAAGACTATCATTCAGCAGCCTCTACTCACGTGGGAAGCTTGCCTGGTGGAAGGCAGTGACCGGCTTGGGGCAGCCCGTTCCCCGGATGGTGATCTCCTTCTTCCGGCGAAATTCTTCAATATCATACTAAGGCACAAGACGCAACACATGGCACAGCTGGTGACGGGCATGAACAGCTGGGACCTAACTATACAGTCCATGGAGGCAACACCTGCGGCTGTTCTGCAAATACCTGCGTCATGCGCTGCACCTCAGCATGCTCCTGGTAGAAGTTCTTCTCAAACTTGGGCAGCTCGTCCAGGTCCCACTTTTTCTTGCGGAGACGTTCCCCAGGGTTACCAAACTTCCGTGGAGGGGAGTAGTTACTCCGACTCGACCCAAAACGTGTCCTTGAAGGTTAAAGAGTAAGGAACTCCGTAACAGTATTTAAACCAGCGTTTCCTGATCCAGGAACTTAATGCACGTTTAATTCATTGCTTCCCAGGAACACTTTTAATCAATTAGTCTTAATCTGTTGCAACAACTGAAATCACACATACTTAATGCAGATTTTGACTTGTTAATTTGAACAAGAATGTATCACAGAATGCTTGCAACTAGAAATTAGTCAATCCAGCCAACTTCACCCCAAGTCTGTCATAATCGAGGTCTGGGAATTAACGTCAATAATCGATTGGTGGTTATGGAGAGAATTGTTTGAGAGAGAATGTCTGAACCAAAGGTGTTTCTCAAACGGACCTTTGGCTTTGCCAGTTTGTGTTATCCAGTCAATATACAGATCGTTTGACTGGTAAACAAAAACAACACATCCAAGATTAAACACTACTTTTTTTAAGTTTTCCAACATGGTCTATTCGAGTACTTTTTAACGATGCCGTCTGGGACCGGAAACATCATTTCCTTAGTGACTAGTTAGTATTTTCATGAAAATTGTTTTTTTTTCTCTCTAAAGGGACATGCAATAAAACTGAATCCATGCACAGAAATTTTATTCATGTACGACTCGTCTCAATAAACCAAATAGTCAAATCAACTAGACAAGAATATCATTGTAACGGGCAATATTTTTCGCTTACAATTAATTTTGCACGATTGATGGAAAAGTTTAAACCGAATAATGGAGTTGAGTTGTTTTGCTTTTTGCTTGCCCGCTGAGGCTCAGAGATACCGCGGGTCGGCCAGCTAGCCGTCTCACACTGGCAAGGTCGGCAAAATTACCCACGAATTCGCGCTCCGTCTCACTAAATCTTACTTTTTGTAAGTAGCAAAAGCACTTACCCCCTATCGCGGCCTCGGTCCCTGTCTCTGTCTCCATAAGAAGAACTTCCGCGCATTTTCCCCAAATGAGGCAGCTAGCTTCGTTAGCCCTCTATAATTTTTAAATGGCTCCGAGCTTTGCGGCTTATAGAATGTTCGCTCCTTCAAACGCTCGTCTCTGAAATAAAAAAAAAACAAACAAAAAAAGAGTAACCTCAAATTTAAGTAAAGTTTACTTTAATGCCGTTTCAAGTGGATATACTTTATACTTCGAATTACTTTTGCAAAACCGCTCTTCCAAACAATTGTGCGCGATAAGATGGAGGTTTCGTCGACGCAAAAAAAACCCGTCAACCGTAACTTTCCCAGAGAATCGTGGGAAGAAGGTGCTAAAATGGCGTAGATAGTTTTCAAGAATCTGCGTACTGCCGGTTAGACTGTGACGTAAATTACGCCGGCAGGGCCAATGCAGTGTTTGTCTATGTTGTGCAGCTTTTCTTTGTTATCGTCAGTAAAATACACGACAGAGATCAATGTGCTCATATTCCGAGTTCAGATAATGTTCACGTCACTGTATCCTGAAATCAACATTTATTCGTAAATAAAAGTATGAATAGTAATATTGGCTGTTATATATTATATTATATTATAGTTTTATGCAAGTGTTACGATGACTCACTGCACATCTCCAGCACTGGCAGTTCAAATCCTGCCTAAATTCTTTGCCTGTGTGCACATGTGTGTGTGTGTGTGTCTGGTCCAGACATACCTTACCTTGTGGGGACACAATATGATGAATACCCGTTTTTTTCTGTTTCCTGGTCTCCATAAAGGAACACTCAATTTTCAAAGAAAATCTGTGACTGCAATAAGGTTAAGGTTGTCATAGTTAGCATTAGCATTTTTCCCATAGAGATGAATGAGCGGTCCCCACAAAGATATGATTACAGGTCTGTGTGTATGTGCACGTACAGTAGCTTGCTTATTTTTCCTGTATCGTCTGGCTTTCCTTTAAGAATTGTAATGACCCCGAGCAGTCAAAAAACATGTGGTTAATTTAACTGGCAAGTTACCAGTAGCTTGTTCATATTCCCTGTGATGGATTGACATACCATCCTGGTTGTACTCTTACCTTGCGGCCTATGCTGTCCAGGACAGACACCCGTCCAAAATCAGCAGTTGGGAAAGGATGGACAATAATTATTGATATACATATACAATGTGAAGCATGACAATGATATTTAATAATACAAAAAATTCTAAGAAAACATACTTTATACCTTCCACGATGTTTCTAATTAGTTGTTTCTACTTTCTTTTCAATTTCTTCTCCTTAGTGTTTTTGAGGCAGAGTGAATTTGTTCAATGGGCTACACATTTCCTTAACTTGTACAGTTGTGAGAACAGTATGATATATTGCCACACATTCTTGTTAAGAGCCTTGGATCAGCGTTGTTGTGAAAGCGCACTACATGAAAATACATTTAATTGAGCACAGGAGATCTTCTATATCCATTTCTTGGGGGAGTCTAGGGGGGAAAAACAGGAACTTTGGATTATGTAGATTTGTGGGGCAGAGTGGGCCAAGATAAACTGGGCCAGTGCTGCATGCTGGGTAATCTCATGTAGGAAAGAAAAACAAGAATCATCTTAAAAACAGGACAGCAGAGAATGTATGTTACAGCATCTAAGATGTTACCCAGCAGACTCCACCAAACTCTACGTTGGCCCATTGAAAGTGGAACAGCGCCCTCTACTGGTAAACCTCTGAAAACTACCTCGGTTCGTTAGACAATCCACACCGGAGCAGCAAGCACAGATTATTCAGCACGGCGTGTCGTAATCCATGATGTTACGCGAGTGCAGCCCTTTTGTTTCCTACTCCCGATAATCAAAGTGGTGCCCATTCAGACATTTTCCAACTATGCTATCAAGAACAGGGTAGACACACACATACACATAATTCAGAGCTAGCAATTCACTTAGCCACGTGTTTTTGGATTAACACCACGCCATATGTATCGTGGAGCAGCGAGAATGATGCTACTTCTCCCCCACTTTGTAGGTTCTGTGACACTTCCTGCAGCACCTTCCATGAGAGCAGGAATTTTAATCTCTCCAGGTGCTGGGTGCATTTCCCCCTTTCTGCTCAACAAGATCTGCAATTCCTAGACACAGCAAATTGACACATTATTTCCACGATTATGCTTTGGCAAACACAGGGAGGTTGACCTCAGCACACCTGTCCGACTCTGCTTGTCATCTCTGTGAGAATGTGGTTCTGTGTAATAGGTGATCAGAACAATCTACATATCTCCTGCAAAGCTGGATAACATAAACTGGACTGTGGCACAAGGAAGTTTTGTGATGTAAGGAAAAGTAGTACAAACATCCTTCTTTTCAGGGATGATTAACCAACAACATGAGCCTAGTATGATGTGAGAAGTTAGGGAGACAATGGGGATTTTACATGGAATCACTAAAGTGATAAGGAAGTGATTGAGCCTCCATTTGGAAGGGATGTGGATGAAATACTTTCACATCACAGTGGGAAGCCACTATCCTGTCCTGTCATGGGCTCACCAGCACCTGGCCAATCATATGCAAGTTCACCCGCAAACAGGGTATAGACCTGACCAATCAGAGATAACCTATGGGAGAACATGCCGACACAAGAATAGGAATCAAACCCTAAATGCTACACCTATTGCTACTCATTGTTCCACTGCTTTATTATAATGGCTTGTGCCATTATCAGTACGAGGCAGAGCTACAGGTACATCAGCTTCCATCCGCACCCGCTGGTCTATCGCACTGTCTGGTGAGAGATTTGTATGTCGGCCACTGGGTTATAATACACACAACTGTCTTTGTGAACTTTGCCCTTTTCCTCATCTCCTCTAGCCATGCTCCATATTATCATTATCTTTAGTTTTTTTTCCCAATAAAAATGGCTGTTGTGATGCGTTATATATGTTTATGCTGCAGTAAAGAGAACTTCCCTCCAAGGAACCAAAAGAGCCCATTCTCTCTCGTATTTTAATCTGTTCAAATATAACAATGATTGATACTTTATCTTTACACCTCCCTCTGTAGACCACCCAAGAAGCAGGAGATTAAGGGTCTTGCTCAAGAACCTGCTGAGGCTGGATTTGAACCCGTGACCTTCTGATTACAAGCACACAGGCTAAGCCCATTGAGTCACACACCGCCCCTAAATGTAGTGTGGATTCAAGTATGCATCTATCTGAATGGCCCCCATTACACCTATTCAGAACGCTTCCTGGTTTAAGCTTCTCATCACTCACTTTAGCTGCAATGGGAGACATTTTGTGGTACACAATTTCACATGACAATCTCCAACTCATACAGCAGATTTCAAATTGGTCATCAGTATTTTACCAACAAAGTAATTGACATGACAATCATCAGTCCACTGTTGTTCTTTGCTATACTGAAATAAAAAAAACATGCAATGCCTGAACTACAAAAGCAAGTCTTAAGCTTTAATAAGCTTTACTGCTAGCAATATGTCTCACACAGATAATCTAATTATGTCATCCAGCCATTAATGCACAACCAAAAAAGTGCACTATTCACCTGTAAGACCCACTGATGTCCTTTATTAGCTTTCAGAATAACAAGGTGGGGGTGACAGGCTGCTGAGTAAAAACAGTGGCCCCAACATTAGAAGCCAGGTACTGTACAAACACTTTCTAGCAATAAGCAGTTAGGAGACCATATCAGTTTCTCTGGATGTTTATTTCTGTGGTCATATCAGACAACAAAGGAGCACAGATCTGAGCCTGAAATGGAGAATTGCGAGTATGAATAATGCACAAGTACGACTATAAAATAATGTAATACTTCGCATTTTAACAAAATACGCTCACGTGCATCTCCTTACTCACAAAGACTTTGATGTGATTTTTGATGAGACTGGAAAAATAGAGAAACAGGGACTGCACACCTGACGAGAGCAATGGCACGCACTCTCTCACTCAGTACCCGCAGGCCAGACAGCGGCATCAAACGCAAACGATGCTTAGCTCTGTGGAACTCATACTCACATGTAACATTAGACCGTCTACCCCAACTCCCAATCAGTAATTCATACCCAACCACCCCTGAAACATGTACATATTTATATGCCTATTATATATATATTATAAAAAGAGAAACTTAAAGGATAGCGGTCAAAGGACTGTCTCTGCAGAATGTTCTATGAGAGGCTGCAAAGGGGATGGTAATCTCACCATCACAGAATCCACAAGCCAGGAGATACTGCTGGGGGGGGGGGGGGGGGGGGGGGGGGGGGGG
>JAODUD010000095.1:6732787-6745506 GCA_026784285.1 Stomatorhinus walkeri | reverse complement strand
ACACACTTCCCAAGCCAAGCCATGGCACTGGAATACTTGTGTATGCTGGATCTCCAGTCCCAGGATTCTACTCTTCCTCCACATTTCAGTCCACCGCTCTCCTCGTGCAACTCGGATGCTCACAGACGGATGACACGGTCACATCTTCCCCGGAGCTGAAGGCATCATTCCAGGCATCCCACCAGACATCCCAGTGTTGGGTCCAAGCAGGATCTGCTCCACAATGCGACAGTATTTTTTTTTTTTTACAAAAAGGTCTGGCTACAAAGTTTTATGAGCGCAAAACATTAGTGCAAGAGAACGTGGGAGAGGTATAACTGACAAAACCAGTTCACCTGTCTCTGCTGCTGTAGCTGCTGCTGCTCCAGTTGCAGTCGCTCCGTCTCAAAGACCACCGGCAGAACCAGGATCATGAAGGACGTGGTGCCCACCCAGAGCGCCGACCGGGTAAAGCTGGCGGGAACGAGCCGTGAGGAACAGAGAGGACCACCAGGCGGAACATGTGCAGCACTTCCTCAACTCACCTGTACAACTTTTTGGCCACAGAAAGAGAACAGTCCACAGACACCTCAGCTGCAGATCTCAGGCTATCTGGGAACATCTCAGTCAGGCCCCACAGCCTCTCCGTGAGGGTTTCATCTAACTGCAGGGAAGCGCAGCAGGAAATCAGCAACAAAAACAGAGACACTGACCAACACATGCCATGGGTGGGAGTTAAGAAGAAATTATCATACGATATTTCCTATTCAAAACCTGAAAGTGGGCTCCGTTGAGCCTGACATACTTAACAGGCGGCCGAAAAAACATGCCCCACAGAAATTCAACGCTGAATGCAACGATTCTACGCTGAATGTAATGAAAAATAATCTACTCAATAAGGCGGGTTTGCAGGACGTCCTATAACGCAAAAAAACACAAGGCAGAGCAAACTACGTTTTGCAGAAGCATGCGTTATACGTCACAGTTAATTTAATAGTACATTCAGTTAACGCAAATGACGTCGAACTACAATAAATGACAAAAATGTCCCTCGTGTTTCGCTGCTGCACAAATTGACTACCCCGGGAGATGATTTCCAAGTTATGACCTGGCAGCCACGGGACTAATCCTGGTTGGGAACAGCGTACATTTCGTCTTAAATCGCGTTTCGTTTGGGCCGTCTAGCTTTCTTTCTTTGACATTTGCGCGGGCACAGGAGGTCCCGCGATCAATAAATCTGGGGGAACCAAAAGCCTACAGAGTGACTGAGATGTGTAGCTACCTCGTCGTCTTCATCATCTCCTTCGATCTCGTCTTCGGGGGGCCGGGTCTCAACTGGGCCCGATGAGGGAGAAATCTCCTCGATTCCAGCCATTATCCACTTCCCTCACCAAGTCACCCACGGGACGTTAGGCCTTGTGCCTCTGAAAGCCGGAGTAAGTGCGCCGCGGGTCAGCCCTAAGTTTTTTTTGTTTTTACAGCGGCCTGAGCAGTTTCACCCGGGCTTGCCTGAAAGCACTACCGAGAAAGCGTGTAAGGGATCTGCAGCAGTCCGAGGTCATTCAAGTTACATGCGCGTCGAACGCCCGGAAACAGCGATGCCGAACGTCACAAAGCGGTAGCGCCTATAGTGGTAGCGCCACCAAGCGGACAAGAGGACCACCGGCAGTCTAGAGCGCTCCTGGATTCTTTCTGCGAAAAAAATATTCTCTGACATTGCAAGAGATCTAACACATTCAGTTCAGCGAAAACAAATGTACTAAGTAAATACATGTCACCAGCAACAAGTGTGTTTTTCTTCACTTGTACAAGGTATGAGATTATTTATCATGTGCTACAGTATCTATTACATGCACATCAAATATAATACATTCAATAATACACCCAAACGTAAGAGGATTTATGGAACACACAATTATATATATCTTAATATTACTATCGTACTTAAATCCCAGACGCAAGTAAGAAAATAAAAACAAATAAGCTCACGCCTGCCAATGATACTCATATTATGGAGGAAAAAAACCGTTTGGTTTGTTATGGATTCATATTACAAGTAGCAGGTACTACATTCGTGTAAATGTTGTGAATCTGTGCGGTTACTGGTGACAGGTAAAACTACAAGTCCTCCGCTGGTCCACATCACAAACATGGCGTGACTCCGTTCGCCCGACGAGCTACATTCTTTCCACGCACTTCGACTGGAGCGTCGCCGTTCCGCCCTCGTGCCTCGGGCCTGACGTCACCCTCTGCGCGTTTTTTTATGAATGAAAGCGACCGAGCAGAGTGAGTAATTCCGGGAAAAGGCGAACTGACATTTTTCTGCTGTTGGGTAACAAGCTTAATGTTTTTGTCCACGGATCAAGTTCGTGCGGCGTGTTAGATTCGGTCCGCGTAGACTAAACTGAAACATCGGACACTGATCCCGATTGTCTTTAGAAGAAAATAAGAGGTAAGAGGATTTTTCCCCTTTATCTGTACCTTAGGTACAGACATTTGTCAGCTAACTAGCTAGCTAGCTAGCTACAGCCGAGGACAGCATTGCGTAGAAGGTATTTGACTGATACGGCATTATTACAGTACACTTCGAGAAAAGCAGACATCATAGTAATCCGAATGTTTGGGAGATTGTGGAGAAATGTGTTTGTCAGATGTTTTGAATTTATTAGACCAGGAAGCTTTCAAACCCATAAAATGAAGCTTGGAAGACGGCGCGGTTGCAATGGCTGTGTTTACACACATAGCGACCTGGCTTGTTATTTTCCGTATAAGGACATGGGTGGACTGGTATTAAGATTTATGTGTTTACAAAAAAAATAAAACTGTATACCCGGCCTTCGCGTTTGTAGCGTACAACGAGTAAAGTTTTATTTTTAAAAACTGACACACAACTAAATATAGTTAATCTAACTGCCGGTTATATTCCGTGTCATCGGAAATCTTCCATCTTTTCTTGACGATGAAGTAGGAAGAAATTTTGACTGCTTTTAATGCAGGTGGACTCACATCACGCACCTTATTCCCTTAATTTTGTATAGACTATATAATCAAACGACTCCACATAATATGAAATGAAAACGGAGAATGCTTTTCCCTCCTTATAAAGCATACCCCAGCTTACTTTATTGTACGATATTCCATTAACCGAAAAGCACGTTAATAGGCGCTTAATGAGAAGTTGCGCCTGTTCACCGAACATTTAGCGTTTTCCCCCAATAGATCTGTGTATTCCCAGGATTATCCCGATTGATTTTTAATCCGGTGAAACTTGTAATAAGGACATCAGGAAGGAGCTGGGGGGAGTGTCGCTTACGGCGGATATACTGCTGATTCACCGTGACTCTACGGTTTCCATAAGGGCGCTCGGCCGCGGCTGCCTCCCTCCTCCGCGGCCGCCGACTCACGGTCCCCCCGCAGTCTGGAGGGAGTCTGCAGAGACCCGGCACTCCTTGCTCTGGCTCTTACACAGCATCTAGGGTGCATTATATTAAATCTATAATTTTTATATTTTGCCACCGCCGTTCACCGAATATGCTCATTAGGTTTGTATCAGATTATCTTTAAACGCGAACGCTGAAGCATTGTTTGTAAAACGAGAAAATTAGGGAAGTGGTGGGGGATCTAAGCTTTTTTGAGTGGTTTCGGGGGGGGTGATGGTGGAAGTAGCTAAAATGCCGTTGAATTGCGTTATGGAATTTTTTGTTTTCTATTTCAGTCATCTGCCTCTTTGCCTATTTGTCCATCTGTATTAAAAATAACTAGGCCTGTTTGAACTTTTAGAGAATGTAATTTTTAACATTTTGTTTGACGTGAACTGAAATAACCTCAGATATTTAAAGGGTACTGTCAAAATAGTGCGTTATCCTCGCTTGATAGAAAATTGTTTTGATCATGAATTTCTTGGGCGTTTTTAATTGATAAATTGGGTTATATACTCAGCTTTTAAAGGCGCATGTTGAACACTTGGCACTCTGAAGTGTCTTTTACAAAGTCTTTTTTTATCCGTAGAGGTTTTACTGTTTTTCATCTTACTTAGACCCACTTCCGAGGCGCATCATGACGTCTGAAAGCAGAGTGAGCAAAGCGCTGAAGGTCAGTCCTGCATCTCGCTGTTAATCTGGTCACTGCTCACGGTGTTTTCGTCTTTAGCTTCTGTCAGCATGAAGTTCTGTACACGGAGATGTCTCGTGTTGCTGATACGGCTTTTGGTATTTCTGTCTTGTATTCCAGCAAAGCAGCTACGGTTAATCTTAAAAAGCTGAGATGATTAAAAGGTCGTGTCTTGCAGATGCTTTACAGAATCTTGTCATCCCCCCCCCGGGCTCCAGGTGAAACGGGAGTGTGGGGAGAACATGCCGGTGCTGACGGACGGCGAGCTCATGTCCCTGTCTGTGCGCGAGCTGAACATGCACCTGCGCGGGCTCTCGCGGGAGGAGGTGCAGAAGCTGAAGCAGCGGCGGCGGACGCTGAAGAACCGCGGCTACGCGGCCAGCTGCCGGGTGAAGCGCGTGTCACAGCGCGAGGCCCTGGAGCAGCAAAAGGCGGAGCTGCAGCGCGAGGTGGAACGGTTGGGCGCCGAGAACGCGGGCATGCGGCGCGAGCTAGAAGGCTTGGGCGCGCGTCTGGCCGCGCTGCAGCGGTTCGCCCGCGGGCTGGAGCCCGGCGCCGGGAACCTAATGGCCGTAGCCCCACGCCTCAACACCGCCTCGGTCATCACCATCGTGAAAACGCCGCCGCAGGGACACGCGCAGAGGGAGCAGAGCAGTTCCTAGGGCTGGGGGACAGAACTGGACCAGCGTCAGGAGCACAAGCATGACGGATCCACACAGCCGGACGCAGACACACCAGCACACACAGATACCCACACTCGCAGACATAATCAGGATTGCTTGCACCCGTGCGATCTAGGAAGACAGGCCGCAGCACAGAGACTGATTTCCTTGGTATCAACAGCTGCATGTTAATGACGATGTCGCATTTTACACGGGTAATTTCTACGTGGCGCCTATAGAAAATTGACAAAGCGTGTTATCTCGCCACCTGGCGAATCCCGATCGGAGCGACGGGTCACAGTGATTATTATTTAGCGCAGTGCACTTCTACTCTCCATGCGTGCAGCACCATCCTCGATTGAGTTAGGATTGTGTCAGTCAGTTTTTCTTCGAGAGGAGCCGGATCTTCACGGCCTTCTGTCTTTGAGGACCTGTCAAGGCAACTCTGGTTCTGTCAGTGCAAGTTAATATGCTCCTCTGTTTTTCTTGTTTCTTTTCCTGTGTTTTGAAAAGCGGCATTTATCAGAGTCGTTTTATTTTTGAATCGTATTTAAGATTGAAGTTAAATAGCAAACCTGTTCTGTGATCAAAGTAAAAAAACAACTTAATATTGATATGTCGTTCATGATTCTTAAACTCGCTATTAATATTAGGAATATGTGTTAATTTGAGTACAATATATTTCTTTTTGAGGGGTCTATATAATATGAGAGTGAGCATTGGTGTTGATGTTATTTATGTATTTTTGAGCAATTGGACATGAGGGTGACGCCACAGGAAGTAAAGGAATGAATGAAATACCATAGAGAGAGAAAGTGGAGGGGTACATGCGAAGAGGCAGTGAAAGACGAAGGCACTTGGGACGTGTTATCGATGGTCACAGAAAAGGACACGATCGTGTGGTGAATCTGTAGCCCTATCAGAATTAACAGATTTTTCTAACCAATCAAGACAAATGTCTTTTCTGGGCTCCAGGAAACCAGACATTGATGAGTACTTGCATTTATAGGATGCCAAATAAGTTCACTATGTTGCAGGGAATTTCCCTTAATGTGGAAGTTTTTTTTGTTCTTTTAGCAGATGTAATTTAACCTGGATTTAACCAGCTTTGCAATTTTGTTCCTAAATAATATAACCACCATATGATTTGAGTTAATTTAACTATTGCAGAGAATGTCATACTTGAGAGTTTTATTAAAATGTAATTTTCTTTTTGGCTCTGTAAGGATTTGATTAGAGGAACAACTTAAAACGTTTAGTCCCATTAATAACAACCAGAAACCACCTTTTAATTATGCACACGCTGTGGGATGTTTTATAAGTCTCTGGAAACAAAGGCATTCTTGTTTGTATTTATTGTATGTATGTTTTTCTATTGGTGAAATAGAAGTACTTTAAGTATTTTATAATTAATAAATGTATATATTGTATATAATTTTTTTGTGGTGTGTAATTTAATTCATTATTTCCTTTAAGAACAGATGCTTGTCGGTCTGATGGCTGTTCTGTACTGATGCCACTCAGCACCATGGCAGGAAGTGGTGTCACGTGCTATTGGATAGATGCTGTTATTGTTATTGATAAGGTAACACCTCTGTTTACTTTCAGCGGTTTCCGAGTGGCGGTTCTCTGTTTTCATTTACATCAAACACCTTCCATGTCAGATCACCCTCATCCTTTACTTTGATCTTGTTTAAGATGATTACCAAAGCAGAGTCTCTGTAAACAGACCCAATCCACATTGATGACCTTATCGCTTTACACAGAGGACATGTCTTTTACTATGAACCCTGTGCATTCCCTTAAAGCATGTTAAAACCGGAGAGTTTATTAGTAGTGATTAAAGATGGACTTGATTTCTGTCCTATGTGAAGCAAATGGGGAAATGGAGCCCTAGAACGACTGAAACGTGGTGGAAAAATTAAAAAGGAGAGAAGAAAATATGCATTTTAGGATGGAGATACGCTACGGGATTAAAGACAACAAATGTGACCGAAAAGTACACAAACGCGGCTTGTGCGTCCTGAGCTTGCAGAAAATATAAAGGATATCTAAAATCACACTGAACGATGAGTAATTTCCTCAGATTCGTTCTGTTGTGTGTTGTGGTTGGACACAGTTTCTTGAAACATGCTTACTCAGCTGCCTCAAACAGACACAGACACAATACTCCAGGCGCACAGCATAATTTCTTAGCCTTGCTTGGCTTTGGGGTTACTGCTGTGGTTCCCGTTTGTTTTGGGAATAACTATTTTTGTAAAATATGGATATGCAACCAGTGTTGATTGTATACTATGCAATGGGGATAAAACATTAAAGCTTGCTATTTGCAGATATTTTGGTTGATGTAAATACTCCGTTGACCAAATCATAGCCAAGATGGCGTAAATTATCTTGCAGGTAAATTTGCTGAATGGATGCTGAAAGAGAGGAGATGTTTCCAAGGTGTTTAGGGGTTCCCACTATGAGAAGATCTTACGAAGAGTCAAAATAACAACCAGACCCCATCAATCAGCAATCGTCCAGAATACCGATGACCACTTGAGAGTCATTTTAATGTCGCAGTCTAAAACATTTGAAATATGAATTCGATCAAAACCAACTGACCACACGTAAACATACAACTCCAGAAAAGCTGACGTCCTCTGGTCTTTGTAAACAGGTTTCCTGGTTTTTTGGCTTGTGTTAGCACTGGTCCTCCACCGCTTCACGGACCCCCTTTCACACTGGCCGACAGAGTCGCCTAAATTAAAACTGCTAGGACCAGAAAAACACAGGGAATGCAACCAGTACATGGAGTTTCATCAGACAGGAGTGGATGCTGAGGATCCAGGGATGTGCAAAAGAGAGATCCAGGTCTGAGCCAAGGAGTCAACTGGACCATCCATGGAAGACGCTGTAGTGCCTCAAAGCTGTTTATTTTTGCAAAGTGAAACTTACAGTGGAAGCTGCAATTAAAGTTATTGAATGTCAAGACAAATAAACCCACATACACGGTAATCCATAGTAACAAAAACGTAATCATCCACTAAGTTTCTAGACTGCATTTCTTTCAGATTACAATAACTGAGGACCCCGCCCAGATACTCGGGTTCATGGCGTGTTACTGACACTGGGTGAGGCTCTCCTAACCTGCAGTTTAACTCCCGTTAGCGAAGAGAAACACGGAATAAAGAACAGCTCACATACATACAAGAGGCAGCTGGACTGGGAGTTAAGTAGCGCTACTCCCTGCTGAGCGGGTAGAAGGACGCCTTAAAACTGCTGATAAAGATGTTTTGGGTCGCCCAGGTTATAGATAAGGCTGCACAGAACATGAAAAGCTGCGGACAGCTGCCCTCTAGCGGCTACAAGAGGCAGTGTCAGGCACACTTGTTGGAGGCCACATCAGTATGGCACCTGTTATTCTGACCTGTTTAATGCACTAAACGAGTATTCTGGACCTAATTAATAACAAGGCAGTAGGGTTTTAAAAGGCTTTGCATGACCGGTTAAAGCTTGATATAGTTTAAATGGACTGTCTACCTCTATATGTCATAAATGCGGGTTGAAATGGAACATGAATTTATCTTCTCTGTCCACTTACTGCATCCGAGAGGAGGTGGACTTCTCGCAATTATAGGTGTTACGTTCTTGACATACAGCGGATCAAGCACGTCTCTCCTGATCCCTGTCATGCAGTCAGCCACCGCAGTTCGCCTCCGATCGCCTGTCCCCTTGTTCGTCTACCACGATCTGAACTGTCCCGCCGTGGCCCGCAAAGTCCCCCATATCCCCGACCTTAAGTCTTAAGACGCTGGAAACGATTTGCATAAGGTCACATTTAATTAACAAGTCATTAAACATTGATGCTGCGCGACGATTTTTGTTATAAAAAATAGTATTTGAACTCGATGTTTTTGTCTAGATGCTTTTTTGAATGACATTCGGGGATGAGCGATCTGAATCTCAAACATAATCATTTCTGTGGCTTCTGCTGAGTCTGTCCCTTTGGCGGGGGGGGGGGGGCTGCTAGCAGTCTGTGGAGACATAGCGGGCGCCCCGCATGTCGCATATCCACCATGTCGACCCACTTTTATGGCGTCCTTCAGCTTTCGAGGACAAAGAAGGTGAGTCCATTCCTAAAGAGTGAGGGTTTACTGGCATGCAAGTAAAAACAGACTCATTAAAAAAACACATGGAATAGCACTCACCACCTACATTTTGTATATACATGTACTAAAATAATGCATCGGTTAAACGCGTAATAATATAAAACAGCATAGAGATTTAGAGCAAAAAAGAAAAAACGTGGGAACGTAGAAATACAGCTATCAAGAGACTCTCCAAACTTCCAATATGCTGGGAGGATCCTTTTAGCACAACAGATTCAGGGTGAGTGAGAAGAAAAAACGGTGCCACGAATAGATGATAAAAAAGAGGACAGAGCAATTAATATATGGAGGTGGATAGACTGCAGAAATGGTGGTAAGTGGAGGGCAGAGTGAGGGACAGAAAGAGACAGTTAAGGCGTGAGGGTGGGTTTACAGGACACCCCTTCCCTAGCCACGCTTTCTGGACTGCCTGGGGGTCCCTGAAAACCCAGTAGAGAAACACTGTAATAGGGGAGGAATTAAACTGACAGAAAATGGAGATCGATGAGGGAGCTACTATTGAGCTGAGCAGCTTAGGCTAAGTGGTAGCTGGCTTACTAGATCAGCACTGTCCTAGGATTCAGGTGCATAAGGGGAATGCAAAACACGGGCGGGCTATGTGCGGATGGAATTAGCACCTCCTACAGTACAGGAGCCAGCAATTCATACTGGTGCAGTAGTGGATCACTTCCCAGACTATAAAACTATCATTGCAGAGTTTGTGACATATTTTTTTGCAGATAAATCAAAGTTCTCCACTAGGATATTGGAGAGTACAGAAGGATCTTTGGGGTGAGGTTTGGCAGTAGAATGGTAGCTGCACTGGCTGTCAGCTTAGCTGTGTTTCATTAACCCTGTTCCTTTAAAGAGCACTGTCATGATTTGGTTTCAGGCCTGTAAGAGACCCCAAAGTCCTGGATAACCGGGAACTGTTGTGACCTGCCATCATTCCAGATTAAAACAATAAATGTGACCTCACCTGGGAAATTAGTCCCTCTTGGATGTCGCAATGCCTCCTTGCTTTCCCACTGGCTGAGGTAGCTGTCAATCAACTGCAGAAGCAAGCAGGGGGAGACTGTGCCCCAAGTGTGAATTTATGGTATATCAAACACAGGGAGTGATGTAACATTTATAAAGGTGACAGAACCCATTAAAAGACAGGCATCATCAAAACATAGCAGGCACAGCATCAGCCTATTTTATCCCAAAAATAAGTCCAAAGATGACATCGGCACGCCGATACAAACATGACAGACCTGTTTTAGCCGGGGCTGAGGAGGGGATCATTTTACCCCCCTCCCAGTAAGGAAGCCACCACCCAGTTCAGGCACAGAGGCATGCTGAGTTTGTTGAGTGAGGGCTGCAGCCGCTGGGTGAATATGCAATCTGTCAGAAGGGGATTATGGTATGCGATTCCCGAGCTGCAATATGGACGTCCATGTTGACGGCAGCGTGCATTTACCGCTGCTCACTCGTCCACCTGTCGCATGTATTCTCCCCCACCCCACCCCCTAAAGTGTCTCTGTTCCATCCATCAAATGGCAATTCTATTGTTACCCCCCCCCCCCTCAGGTCACATGCCCAGTCTCAGTTTACCACCTGGAATTGCATGTTCTCCCCTGTTTGTGTATGTTAGCCTGCATGTCCACGTGTGCCGTTAGCTCATGGGCATCTTTGCTCGCGTGTGTATGTCTAAAAAAAAAAAAAAACGGGGCTTTATTTTTAGCCCGAGCCCCCAGGAGGCAGCTGCTACCTGCTATAGCTCGTGTGTCTTTTGAAGAAAAATGCCCCCGCCCTTTCTTACCCACACAAACCCTTTCGCACGCAGACAGTCTGTCATTCTCACTTTCGGCTCGTAGCATATTGCGCAGTGTCGAGACTGCTACGAGAACCTGGGGCTGTCATGTCGTCACATCGTCACGCCAAAGCGCCTGTCAGATCAGGTCCCAGGACAGGATGCTGCTGTCGGAGCTTTAAGAATCTCATCAGCAAAACGAAGAAAAACACTGTGATTCAAATCACTTTAAAAATGTTTCTGTGGCCAAACAACTGATTTTGCACTGAATATGTTACATATATACTTACCTCATATAGTGATGCTGGGAAATGCAGATAATGTAGAACAGGACGACATTCATGGTAAATAATATTGTTGGCATTAACATGAAAAGCTTGTTAAACATCACTGCAGTGTTATATTAATGAGTCTAAAATGTTATTGCAGTGATAAAAAGCCTTTAAAAAACACTGAAGATCTAAACTATTATCACTATAATATTTAGATAGCAGATTTCCTTGGCTTAATTTTTCATTTCACATTTCTAAACTTCAAACATATTCTAATCCGTTGTAAGGTTGAATAAAGGTGACAGACAGTTTTTTTGGTTCCCCAAATGAACCAGACCAAAAATTGCCACTGTTTCTGCTACAGAAATGCATTTTGTATGAGATCAGTAACCCAGTCGTTTGTGGGTTTCATGAGGGATTCTTCAAAAACAACTCTTTGTTGGGTTGTGATGTGGTGATCGTTGCTAGGCAACAGGTTTCCTCTTCCCAACCATCCCAAGAGACCTTGCAACAACAAGAGAGAAAAGATGGCGTTCTCAGTCCCAGTCAAGGGAGCCATCTGTCACTGGCGATACACATAAACATATGCACACAAAGCACAAAGGTTAGATTAAAAGTTTTATTCCCTATAAAATATTAAGCTGACAGCCTCACTACCGCAAGCTCGATACCGCTTGCTTCTGGGTTGCTGCACGAAGCAGATATTTGGTGCTCATTTCAGCCAGAGAGGCCTCTGTGAAAGGCTACAGTAGTAAGTTTCCAGTAACCCAGATATGACCCAGATCAAAGTAAATTATAATAAATGCCATTTTACTATAGTCTGTTCTAGTCCATCTAGGTTCAATAGACAGTCAGGTAATTAGCAACAAGTGAAAAATTACTAGATACTTGGCAAGTTAATTACAAGGTGTTATGGGTAATCGCTGATTGCACTTGTAAAGGCCAGAAGGAGAATTACTTTACACACCTCAGATTAAGGTTGACTAAGGTGACATTTGCACACAACCCCATGGGTTTCTTGCAGATTACAGGCCACTGAAGGAAATTCTATTTAAAATATTCACGATTCCACCAGAATGTTCAGCGAATCACTTTCACATCTATTGATGCAATTGTAGGAATAAATAGGGGTGAGAAGGCAATTACTAAAATTGATTGCATAAACGTCAAACAGCTGTATTTACGCAAGAGGAAGAACATTGAATGTTGTTTCCATAAATGCAGCAGCAGCATTAGCCTGCTGTGAACACCCACACACACACACACACACACACACTGCCTGTCAGCCAGTCCCAGATATTATGTCACACCAGGGATTCAACCAGCTGCAATAGACGTTTGGAAATCTCTAATTACAATTCTTATATCTGTTGATTAAATGTTGTTTCTGTAGGTTCCTGAAGATCGCAGCTCAACAGCTTCAAGTTGTGGAACAGCTTATCACAGGCAGATCGTTCAGACACCCTGTGTAAAGGGCCTACTGTACGCGGGGGGGGGGGGGGCCCACTGACAACCCATAAACTAAGATTATCACTTGGATGATGAGTCTGATTAGGCTAATTAGCAGTGTTTTCCCATTGGAAAACTATTATCATTCTTATAAGGAATTTTTAAGAAGTGCTTTGAGGATTTCAAAGCAAGATCTTAGTATGGCGGTGCGGTTTGCGTGCCATGGAGATCCACAGATCCACGTCTACTGGAGCTTGATGTCATGGTACATCTTCCTTTGGCAAATAAGGGAGAAGCCAGACAAAGAAAGACCCCCCCC
>JAODUD010000095.1:6712522-6723337 GCA_026784285.1 Stomatorhinus walkeri | reverse complement strand
CCCCCCCCCCCCCCCCCCCCCCCCCCCCCCCCCCCCCCCCCCCCCCCCCCCCCCCCCCGCAACAGGGAGCTAGGAGCTGGACCGATATTCATGTCAAACACAAAGTCACAGGCAAAACACCACCTGAGATGTAGACCAATTTCCCCCCCCCCCCACATTAGTTCCTGATCCCCCAGTCCTCTTCCTCACCTCCACCCTGCATCATCTTGTAGAACTTGCTCTCGATGTGCAGTTGCGGGTGTTTGGTCTTGACGCACTCCAGCTTGATGGCCACCTCCTCGCCCGTCGCGATGTTGGTACCTGCCATGCGCAGAATTGCTGCGGTCAGTGGTGCAGCACGCAGTTCCTGAACAGGGTCCTCACAACTATAAGCAACCTCCCCCCCCCCATCCCCCACGAGAAAAACGGGATGCCGCAGGTTGATCCCATGGCGGGGGTGGGTGGTATACGACCTGGACGCGGCACTCAAACACGACTCTGCAAAGTTCGAATGGCCTGACTCTGACCCGACCCATAACGGACCAGAAAAGCCCCAGAAGAGACAAGCAGGGGGCTGTACAATGAGCATTAACAATGATGGGGGGGGGGGGGGGTGACAAGAGAACAGAGGGTGTTTCTCTGCAGTGGAAGATTAACGGCGAACAGCCCTACCCAGATAGATGTCTCCAAAGGAGCCGCTTCCGATCTTCCTGCCGAGACGGTATTTATTCCCAACTCGGAGATCCATGGTGTGGGTCTGAACAGCACCCTGGAGTGGGGGGGGCGGGACACAGAGCCACAAACCCACAAGGTAAGGGAAGGGCAAACAGTGGATCGATGGCGGGTATACATTACAGGGATGACCCCAACACAACCTCCCACTGCGACTCAGCTCTCTGCCCCAAAACAGAAAAAAAAAATTATAGGCAAAGGGAAAAAGAACGATGACAGGAAAGCAATGAGGGTAATGGAGGAAACGGGAAAAACACAGGAAGTAATCTGGTCTGAAACGGCGGAGGGTACAAACCTCGGTTCAGTTTGATAACCAAGTTGTTAAAAGGGCTGTAAACTGTTCCAATAAGCTTGTCCACCCCAGTTATATAGGAATGCCCCCACAATGATGCCACCATACCTGTACATCTTATTAGAATTTTATCAGCTGTAATTTAAGAAAGAAAGGCATATTTTCCCTTTATAATTTGCAACGATTAGCTGCTAAAGTCAGGGCATGCTCTCCTCTGCGTGTTGACATGATAAAGGGATCTCCAACCACCACAGTGAGTCATTAATGTCTGCTCTCAGCAAAACGCTCAGAAAAATATCTACTTGACCATACAGTCCAGATCTGTCCTTAAGGCTGCCCAGAAACGGTTACGTTTAATATCTTAAGTTCCTCTATTTTGTGTAGCCCCAATGGGCCAAAGAAATATACCGCTAGCACACTATCAAAGGAAGCCCAAATGATTTCAATGCTCTGTTTTAACATGACAAATGAAGCATTGTGTGAGAGCAGGGTCAATGATACAGATGCATCTATTTTGTTATCTGAGCAAATAAGTTAAACAGATACTGGATAACTTCTGATTCTTTATTGACACAAAATGTAACTGCTAAAGTGCTGTTAGTTGATATGTTTCAGGTTAATCAGATTTCAGTAGCCGTGAACCAAGACGTACCAACGTAACACAACAGCTGAGTAGACAGTGAATATACGTGCAGACCAAACAGTGGGAGCTGAGGCGCGCATGCACAGAAACCCACAGACATATGGCGTAATAACACTAGTCACTGCCACACCAATCTGGACATGGGACTATTGAGGCAAATATACATGGCAATCAACGATTTTCCTGTAGAAATCGAAGGCACTAAGCGGGTGACTTATCGATTCGTTCACAGTCTAGTCAATCTGCTAGCCTTGCTAGCTAGCTTTGGCCTTGTTACGTGCAATTGGCCTAAATATTAAACAACTTTGGCTACGTGCACACAAAAAACGAGAGCCTCGCAATACTACTACACCGCGCTCGCGGCCACGGAGGCTCCATTATGACGTCACGCCCTTCTAGATGGTCCCCAGATCGTCTCGAGATCAAAAAACGTACCGTAGCATCCCCCTAATCTTCTTAGACTGTTCAGGAAAGGCTACACACAAGAACACAGCTTTGGGGGCCCCTCGATATCCACCCAGCTGTCCAGCAGCAGCACATTGGCCCCTACTTCAGTCTACCTCCCGTCGCTGTTATAACTGAGGGGCATCGCACATACTGCACGAAATTAACGTGCGATTAAAAACAATAAACACAAGCTGGCCAGTGTAATTCCCAAGCCAACAGCGTGTGAAATGAGCATTTCTTAGCAATTAATTGCAATGAATTCGGTAAACTTGCGAGCAAGCTGGCTTTGGTAAACACCATCCTAACATACGAAGCTAGGATTTTACTGGGCAGCTTGTTTCTGTTATAAACGGATATTCTGCGATAAATGTAACACTTCAGCTACTACAAAAACAGTTGAATCCACCGGGCAACCCTGAAGACGCTCACTGCGTACACCAGGACAAAAGGGTTGTTAGCTAGCTAGCGGTGTACATCTCAGTAATAAGCTACACTGGTTGTAGTTTGTAGGTCTTATAATCGGCTCTGCAGATGCATTCACCATTTTAAACTATTCCAATAGCACTGGTCTTAAAAGTCGGTGACTGTTATTCGAATTAACTTCAACTGCCGATTTTTTTTTCCACGTTTATTAGCGAAGCCGCACCCTCGTACTGTGCACCCCGTTAACCCCAGTGTCGGCACCCCCACTCTCCGATGTTCTCCATTCTAGTTCTGTTTGCACTTAAAAAAACAGACGAAACTCCTTTCATTCCCCCCTTTTTTTCCGCCCCCCTATCAATAACTACGCACCAGAAATTGGGGTTTTTCTTAGAGTTGGATTCTCGGCGGTGCTGGACCGGTGGTTGTCAGACAGACTGGGCCGTAAGCAGCGCAGGATGGGATCGGATTCTAGCGGCTCTCATGCCCCAGTTCTCTTCCTTTCGCTCTACTCAGTGTTTATAGTCTCCAGAGCCGCTTCCGTGTGAACGTACATCTGCCGAAGCAGTATCTCCCTCTTGTTACTCTCGGAGGAGCATTGACAACATCAATGATGTCATTAGGACAACCGAAAGGGCCCGGATTGCCTTAAAGCCACAGGCGGCAGAAAAGCCAGTCTCGGTGTATCGCGTTGGTATGCGCTCTGGCAGCTCGAGTAGGGACATGAAGGCGAAGAGCAAAGCATTCGGGAAAACATACAATCCCGTACAGGCATGTATTACTACGGAGCCCCGGGAGGGACATGCAGAAGAAAAAAAACGGTGGTTGAAGAAGTGGACTTCTGCGAGGCCTCGCAATACTGATCCGTCACTGGAAAACCTTGGGGTGCACTGCACATTCGATAGCCCTGCTGCCTTGTCACTGGGGGTGAATGGACATAGTGCAGTTATTAATAAATATGCTTTAAAACACATAATTTGGGCGCTAAATAGTATGCATTGCCCCTCCCCCCATTGTTTAATGCTTGAAGCATACTTTATATGGCATGTCTGTATCATTTAGGTTTATAATTGTTAGTTCATAAAAAAGTTCTGTCTTTTGAACTTTAAACGGACACAATACCTTTATTAATGGTAACGGAAAGGTATTGCGACATCTTCAAAAGTCCTTCCCAACTTAATCTCTCAAAAGCCCATATGTTTTATTTTTTCCAACCACCGATTTTTCCCCGTCCTATTCCCTATCGGGGCTTCTTAATACACTGCAGGCACGCAAAGGTGTGAGTCTTGAAAATGTATCACCACTAAGCAGGCGCATCGAACACGTACCACGACGAATGGCATGGATCCATGTATAATCTGGTAAAGTGAGACTGAAAAACAAGTGACGTCGTTATGATGAGTGAAAACAAGCGGTTTATTTAAGGTTTTTAAAGGGGAGGTTGGGGTCTGCCCTGCACTCCCATGCCGTCCCCCCAGAATGTCCCTTTTGTTTACATTACATTGTACATATATATTTATACACAGCATTGACAAAAAATGTCACTGATAAAAAAAAAAAAATTTAAACCTCACACGCTTAGAAACTCCAGTAGTAACCTTTGTATGTTTCTTGTGTATATTTATGCAATTGTAAACTAATCCCTGACAAGCAAACACACACACATATATATATATATTTAAAAAAGACAAAAATTAAAAAGTTGAAAATGTTAATGTCATTACCAAAAACTGAACATCAGCCGATGGGTTTCCAGCTACAAACTCTAGAAATCTAGAGCAGGACAGCCGCACAGTCAAGAAGCTTCAGCCCAATCTGTTCAGGCTGAGCTCTTCTCGGCAGTTCGCTCTTGTCCAGATATCTGCACTGAGAAGTGAACTGACCCTCCTCCCAAACTGAACACTGATGAACGCAGCCCTTAACACAGTTCTCGAGGGCCACAGCAGACTCCTGAATGTACAATATTTCAAAGTGACTGAGCGCACTGTGCACTTCACAGATCCAGTTGGAAGCGAAAGAACAAGAGATCAGGATTTAAACCCAAGGGGTACCTGAGGCCCCATCGTAAGAACCAATGACCCAGAGCACTGACTGTGAGGTACAATGCTTCATCTGGAAGGATGACAACTTCAGCATGGAAGTCTCTGTCGGGTGGAGCGATATGGGGTCCTTGCCATTTGTGAACAGCGGTCTGTGCATGTGCTGCGTCCAAAGTTCGTACCTCAGACCGATCAACCCCATACGAAAAGGTCTCCTGTGCAAATGAATGATTTTTACGAAGAATTCAACACATGGCAACGACAAAACTAAGACAAATCACTGGTTAGACAGACTGGAGTCTGTGAAAATGGCAGAGGTGTGTTTGTATGCGAGTGAGTGTATATATAAAGAAAAGTGTGACCAACAGATCTGTCATGAAAGCAGGGAGGTGCCTCTCACCCCAAAGTGTTTCAAGTGTAAACACAAATCCTTTTTTCCCCCCATCTAATGCAACATAACCAGAGCCTTTAATTCAACCTTTATTAATTTGTTCCTTTTTAAAAATTCTCTTTTTGTAGAATATGAAAACAAAAACTGAACAGGAGTGTTAAAGCCTGCCATAATTTAAAAGGATCTTCATCAACAAAAAACACTAACACATAGTTGTAACTTAAGGTATTTGCGTAACTTCCCCCCCCCTCAACTTGGTCTGACAGATTTGGCATCTGACCGCGTGCAATGCTGTCAATCACTTCTTTAAGAGTCACTTTGTATTATTGCAGATCAAATGGTACGAATCAAAAGGATGCTAAAAAAAAATAACGTATCAAGATGAGTTCGTGCTAGGGTGCACTGGCGGAGCAGGTAATGCACCCGGAGCACTTCTGCCCACAGCCCTCTGCTCACATGAAATACCCTGTCTTTCATTTTCACATATTCTTCCAGTCTGGAAACTCCAATCTTGGTTCCTCATTACAATCCTCTCAGTCTCATGAAAACAGACGGTGCCTTGTAAGGGTAAATAAAACCGAAACAATCATAGTCATAATAATAATGAACTTGACTTAGTAAGAAAATAACAACGATAATATTAAAGCCAGAGGTCAGTTTTGAAGAGGAACAAGACATTTCTGGATTCCACTGCTCCAAATAAACTGAACACAAAACATATGTTAAGATAGTTAGTCTGTGGAACATGAGCCTGCCCTGTGCGGGAGATGTGCGATCCCTTCTACGGGAGTGACAGCAACACGAATGCTGCAGGTCGTCCAGAACTCATGGAGAACACCCATGAGATGCACATTGTGTTTTTTACAGCGGTTGAATGCAGATAATTCCTTGCACCTGTTTTTGCTTGCCTGTATTCCTGCATTTCAGTTCCACTCCAGATTTAAGTGTTATCCAGTCGAGTCTGAGTCCAACTGACCCTGTCGGTTCAAGTCTGGATGTTGAAGTCTTCATTTCGGGCAAAGGTTAAGTGTATGTGTGTACGTGTGTGTGTGTGTGTGTGTCTGCACCGTTGGCGTAGGTTCATGAAATGAGGTGTTTTGGCATGAGGGCTTGTGTACTGCCTTGTAAGCACCTGCACAGGCCAGTACTGAGTTGTGTGTGTGTGCATGAGAGACAGAAACAGAGAAACAGCATCATATGGAGTCAGCCCCCCCTCCCAGAAGGTCTCCAGGCAGCAATGCAGCTGGGCTGCCCATCTGGTGTCTGTCTTCCACTGGGGGTGCCCCCCAGAGGCTACTGCTGGGATAGCCTGGTGCCATGCCGCCCCATAGCCCTTGCCTTCCAGTCTCCACGCCCCCTACGCTGCTACCCCCCACCCCTCCTGCACCCCCAGACCCATTGCTGCTCCACTGGGCAAAGAGGCCCAGGCTGGTTCCTTGGGACTGGGAGGGATCCGGAGAGCTGCCTGTACCGTCCAATCCTTGCCATCCAGAACAGGGAGGCCCTACGGTCCCCACACTCCCCCCTCCATTGCTGTTTGCTTCAGTCGATCCCGCTCCGCCTGCTGCCCTTTCCCGCTCCCTCTCGCTTGCCGGAGTGCTCCCGCCCCCGCTGCTGCCCCCCATGGCGCCTGTCCCTGGTGGCCCCTGGCCTCCTCCAGCACCTGTGACATTCACGGCAGCCCCGCCTCCGCCGCTGGCCCCACCCCCGCCCACTTGGGAATGTGCAAAAAACCGACCGACCTCCTCCTCATTCACAAACTCGGCCAGGATGGTGGTGTTGCCCAGGACACACCTGCAGAAAACAGCGGGAGTTTCCATTAAGAGCCGGAACACGATCTAAACATGCTGAAACTGTTACACTTGGTTTCAGAGTCGTAAAACGCCGAGAGAGACATCTCCAGAAGGAGGTATGAGAGCAGATCAGTGACAGAAAATGGACGCTAGCCAACAGGGCAACGGACTCACATGTGCAATGCACTCTGGGCCTTGGCTGCTTCCTGCCGAGAACTGTAGCGAATCAGAGCGCTGCCCTGTGTCAGGCCAAGGTGAAAGGTCAGCAGGGGGCCATGCTGCATGCAAATGGTGCGCAGAGTGGAGCCGTCAATCTATGGATAAGAATTTGATTGAAAAAGAAAAAAAAAAAAAAGGTCAGATATCAGACGGTAAATTCGCAAAAAAAAATCTGAAATTAAAGAAAAGAAAAATCACCTATTGATGTCCAATTTGTGACCTTGTATACACACACTATTTGTAACTCTAGTAAAAGATAGCAAATCTGGGTTCTACCCTGTAGGTTACTAATTAACTGTTAAAAACCAAAACACACATAAGAATGGGCTTCGCTGGACATGAGACTTGCAAAAATTCACCCTGTGACTTAGTAAGAATACCCGAAGGTTTTTGATTCATGGGCAAAACTAAAATACATTTAGGGGTAAAATAAAGGTGGCCTTTGACTTAGGCCTGCATTTAACCAACATCTGCTATCCTGAGGACGATGTCAATGACACAGTTTGATACTGAATATTGATTTAGTTTTTGATGGCACTGGAACTTAAGATTAAATCAGCCGACTCTCGATGGCGCCACAATAAACCAAACCTGGGAGCCGAGTGAACGTCCTTGATTAAAGGGGCAATTACATCAACCCCATTCGCTAGCAACCCCTTACCTGTGGAGTAAGGTTGCTAAGCAACAGCCAACAGCTGCTTCTGGACGTCCCAGCATCGCTCCATGCGGAGCCTAAGGGACAGAAAAACACACATACGTCAGCCCTTCAGATCTCAGCGGGAACGGCTTCGGACCAGAAATGGCCCTATGGCTCCACTGAATGCATCTCGGATATGAATCAATACAACTCAACTGCAAGAATATCATCAGGGAGGTGCACGTAATGGTACCTGGCCCATATCGAGTGTCCTGGCTCCCACTGGACCCTCCCCAACCCCTGGCCAATCGGGGAGCGCCCCCAGCCCACGGCGACACAGAGGGCTGCTTCTGATGGGTCAGACCAGGGGGAGGGCGGGGCATCTGAGAGCTGTTGCCTTTGGCCTTCCACAGCTTGTTGTGTCCAATCGGGTCAGGAGGCCAGCTGGTCTTGTATTCAGTGTACTTTGCTGAGGAAAGAGGAAGTCAATTAGAAGTCTCTGGAGAAAAAGTCAAAGCCTGTCAAAACAGTAGCTTTTCTCCCCTGTTCTTCGATGTTCGTGTAGCCCTTCCCTAACCCTACCATCCATGAAGAACAACACATGGAACAAATGAGATTGGAACTGAACAGACAGAAAGCCGGAGGAAGGCTGTGTCAGCCAGTTCAGCTTTCTGTGAGACTAACCCTGATCAGGTGTGTGACCTTTAAACGTGCCATCAAGCTTTTCTAACATGTGAAACCGCATTCTACTGACCGTACAAAATTCACGTTGCGCCGAGAAAACAAGTAAACGCGGCTATGGAGGCGCGGTCACTGGCCGTTACAGTTCAGACGGGCTATCTGCCGTTATTCCTTGATACACACTAAAGCGCTTTCAGTAAAGCATCCAACATGGAAACCTCATAGGACAACGAACGCTTAACCCAAGACAAGAAATATCTACATTAACCACAGCCATATTTTGGGGGCTTTTACGGTTAAAAGCTACTCGGAAAGGGACAACACTGTTCAGTGAGTTTACAACTCCGTTTTATAGTCGTCTGGAGAATTAAATCACTATCGGCTGCTTAATTATAATTCATCCTAAAATTAAAAGAAAGAAGACTGCTAGTATAACTACAGCAGTGTTGCTATATTGATTTCTCCAAAGACCAAGCGATAACTACTAATTAATGAACTAATGAACTCAGGGCCACATGGAGCCATGTGGAAGATATTATTAGCCAATACTGTAACTATGCTTATGATGACATGACACAGATTATTCTGGTCCCCTCGTGTCAGTTTATCACTTTATCTTACAAAAACAAATAGATAATCTCATGCCTGCGGTTCTTATAAGATGCTTCCCCAGGTCCATAGTGGTGCGATAGGAGGAAAATGTCGTCTAATGTAATAAAAAGCATGAAATATAACAGCAACAAGGAGTGAGACAACTGGAAAGCTGTTTATAGTAAGCTCTTTAGTGGCTGAGACAGTCTCCCTGCAAGAACTAGGCACTAGAGGCTCTCATGTGCTGTGCTGAAGACAGCTTATCAATAATCTACCCTTAATCCTACCCTTAATGTTTCATTGTAAAAATACTCACATTCATCAAAAGATGACACTCATATTTTGCCAGAATAAGCAGCAGAACACTTTCATTTTAGTAAGCAAAACATAAAACCTTAGTTTTTTTTTCATACTAATTATGTGTCGTTAGATGATTTTCATTTATTTTTCCTACAATGAAATTAAGTTATATTAAATCCAATTTGCAGAGAACACTTGAAAAGTGTTAAAAGGTCAATTAGCAGCTCATGGGGACATGAATTCCTTCCATCACAATCATGATTAGAGGTAGTGATGGCCAAATTAAGCTTCATGAACCACTTGCTGTATTTATTGACCCCACTAGATGGTGCTCTCTGTTCAAAAAAGGGCTCAAAGTAGAGCTGAGCAATATATCGACATTATATCAGGCAAGCGCAAAAAACGCCTGGGCTTCAGATGACAGGCAAAACATTTTGCTGGACTCCAGCTTCTCAGTACTATACGGATATTTTTTTTACACCCACTATTATGAAAGCAGATTAGTAGTGCACCTAAAATATTAACCAGGCATTTTATAATGCCCAAAAGTGAGTAATCAGTATTAATTTCACAGATTCTCACGATTAACAGATGTCTGACTTTTAACTGAAAAGTACTGCCACTTCAACGTCTTTTCAACGTCAAGTCATGGCTGCTGAGCCGTTCCTTTCTTCACTGCCACTTCAGTATACCAAACCATAGTATACCAAACCACAGTATACCAAACCATAGTATACCAAACCAGTATTATGTCATGTGCTCTGATAACTGAATCTAATAAACATAAAGATACGGCAAGTTTGTACAGATTACTAACTTTTTGGTGTCACAAAATGCATCTCGTTAATATTATAGGCTATTTAGAGGAAGAGGAGTCACTCCTCCCTACCAGCATGGAAAACAACATTCATTTTTGTTCATCAAGACAAAACACCCACACTGGCATACCTGAATTATGTGCATTGTTGAGGGGGCTGTCTGAGGCACTGTAGGGCCAGGCACCATGTGAAGGCAGCAAGGTGTTCAGGGAGGGGTTGGATTCTGAAATACAAAATTTGAGGGGGGGGGGGGCAGAGGTTAGCCTGAAAACAGGTGACAAGTACTCATGTCAGTACCCACAATGCCTGTTGGCGACAGGTGCTCGTGTCAGTACCTGCATTGTCTCTCAGTAACTGGTGCTCATTGTCATTGAGGCTCGAGGTCCCAGTGGAGCCCAGCACACTGCTTGGGGTCATGTTGGGGTCAGATTCAGGGTCAACGCTCTGAATGCCCTTCCAGGGGACTCCGGGCTGGAATTCTGTAATGGAAATGTTGGGCATATTCAGAAACATTCACTTTAACACAAACATAGTGAAACGGGGTTCGTTAAAACCCAGTTTATATAATGGAATATGAATAAATCCAGTAAATAAGGACATTACTCCATCTTTTCAGATTTCCATTGGGTACAGTTTTGGCATAAAAAGCTGGAATTGAAATTACTCTAGGAATACCTCCAGACGATTCTAATGTTTTGGGGCAATGTGCATACTCTGTTCTGAGTTTGGGGGAAGATGGCGGTGCAGGAGGTAGCTACTATCGTTCGGCAACTGTAGGGTTGCAGGTTCGAGCCCTGGTTCCTCCTGACCCCATCAAAGTGTCCTTGAGCAAG
>JAODUD010000095.1:6649691-6691729 GCA_026784285.1 Stomatorhinus walkeri | reverse complement strand
CCCTTCAAAGAACAAGTTCACTTAAAAATTACAGTTTTTAAAGACTTACTGAGTCTCATCTCACACGTGATTTCCATGGGGGGGCAGAAAGCGTTACTCTAATGCACAGCTGGCAAAGTCCTCATTAAAGATGTATAACATAGAACTTTATTGCAAATCCCAAGAAAGATTTATTTGTCCAGCAGCACTACCTAAATAAATAATTCCCAACACAATAATCATGGACAGTGTCTAATTGGTGCAGCAGGACCATACAATGATGGGTGATGGAGACTGGACTGGCTGAAATGTTTGACTGCATGGTGTAATATTAAATATTTTCATTATAAATAACTACTTTGTACAAAAATAGGATTCACCTGTTCTCCAGCATCTCATATGTGTTGTTTGATATACTATATGTAATTGTTCTTGTTTTTCTACAGCCCAGGGTTCGAGTACGCAGAACAGATAGCTCTTCTGTACTCCCTCTGTGAAGACTAGAAGACTTGGCTCAGCAAGTCTTCTAAAGAAAAGGGTGAAGAGTGCTGTGCAGTCGTGTTTTGTTCCATTACATGTAATCATTCTGTTGCTGCCATTAGTTCAGCTCAATGTTGATCTTTTCTTGGGAAAGTTTCACAATAAACTAGCATTTCGATGAGTTAAATTTGACCATCTTGCACAAGTTGAGCAGGAGTCGGTAGATCAGCAACCTGTTTCGGTTTCGCTTTGTCCACTGAAGATTTGGTTGTGGGTCCTGGTCATGTGACTCGTGGTGTGATCACAGACAACACTTCCCTTCCAGATGTACATGTTTACTGGCATTTCAGCATTAATCTCTAATCAAGCGTGTAAGTCGTGCCATTAATGCATGCGAATGATGGAGTACTGGAGCATGATTCTCCCTTGAAGTTGGGGCTAATTTTTGTGGTCTAAGTATGTTGAAAGTTATTGTTTGGGGTGTATTAAGCGAAGATCCTGTGGGTTGGAGAAAAACATCGTGTTTGGAAAAGCCGAAGGTGAAGGAGGAACATCACAATAATGAACTTGACCAAAAAGAATATATCCACAGAAGTAACATAAGCTGCCTGAATCTCATAGATTTGAATTATTGTGCCTTTATTCATGTACAAAGTCCAACGATGCACTGAGGTGGCTGGAGTCAGGATCCACTGATTCATGTGCAGGTAATTGTTGGAAGCTGCAATGGCGTCTGGTTTTTGGTTTTTCGCCTGACCGCTTCATTTTTGAGAGCGGAGGAAGTGCACCTCTCTCAGCTAAGAACTACGACAAAGTAGGTGATTTTAAAGATTTAACAGAAAAGTACTGGTGCCATGATGTACACGGTATGTGGCAGGTACTGTTATAATCGTTTATTATCTAATCTAGTAACAAATTCGGCCGTAAAAAATAGTAAGTGATTTTGGAAAAACATTTGCTTCCCCCTGGAAAGTGCGTGTAAAAAGTGATCTCCAAAATATCACCTATATTATAGAAGTTCCTGCGGTGGCCTCTGGAGGGAGCCAACGTTGTAAGAAATTGATCAAATTAAGAATTTTTTACAGAACAAATCTGTATACGTACCAGTGCTCGAGTGATGGTATATGTTTGATTTGTCTAAATTTTTTATCATACTCAAATGCACCGAAAGGGATTTTTGGCCGTACAGTTAATGCACAGATGTGGGAGTGTTCGCTGTGCGCAGGGTTCGGCTTTGGCGCTCGGGTAAGGTGTGCGTGGCTTTTATTGTAGTCGTGTCTGCGTATTTAATTAACTGCTGCTTCCCCATGCGAAACTTTTCGCACGTAGCACAGTAATAGCCATAATTCTGCGGAAGCACATGCTATGCACAGCACGGCCGCCGAACTCTCATTACCGCCCGCAGTTAATCATCCCGCCCCCTCTCCGCAGCTGCTCTTGGCCGTTTTACTAACTCCGCTGTCAGGGCTCGGCCAGGGAGAGCAGACAACGGACTTGGAGGGGATGACTAGTAACACCGCCCGAAATAGAAGAATTTCAAAATAAAATAAATAAAAACAAGACGGAAACATAATGTGTTATTTCGTTGCTTAGTCGACATTTCCATCTAAAACAACTTGCAATTATACCAACTTTTACCAATGGATGTTTTATTACGGAAATACAGGTTACCTACCACCCACTGGGTAAATTACCAGGGCCCCGACATGGACCTGAGCTGATTAGGAGCGTGTTTCTTTAATCGCGCTGCCTCCTGCTGAATTTCCCCTCTTTGTCCCTGGAATGAGCAGACAGTGGCCATTTAAAAGAGTAATGTAGCGCCAGTCCGAGTTATAGTACAAGCTACCGCCACTATTCCGTGCCTGGATTTAGCGGCAAGGACTAATACCCGCCTGTTGATAGTTTGTAAAGGGGCAGAGTGCAGTTGAACTCAACCCTAAGTAGTTTTTGTTTCATCTCGTCCTTTGTCTTTTCTTTTTTGCTCTATTCAGCCTTGGGACTTCTGGGGCATTTAAAGTTTATTATTTCGTCAGTGGTTTCTGGTGCTAAATGTTCTGTACTTAAAGGAAACTTTTGCAGAGGGTGTCACTTAAACGTGAGTGGAACTGAGTAGGTAGACAACTGCATGCAAAGGAATGAGGACGGGAAACTGCTGAACCTCATGTTTGCTCTACGAAAGACCTCTGGACTGGTTAGCAGGGCTGGTAAGTTAGGATTGAGTGGAGGGGGGGGGGAAATCTCTAACAGCCTTTAACTTCTATGCCACAACATCTGAGCCCTGAGGTGCTAGAGGGTCCGTGGTATTCTGTGAAGGGAAAGTATGCAAAGTCCATGCTCCTAGAGGAGTGAGGCAGCAGTGCTACCTGCTGAATTATTATATGCATGGAAGCATTTTGCTGGAAAATCAATCCACAGAGATATGGTGCTTAGTTGCCGTGCCGACGGTCAGACTGTGTCGGTTTTGAGCCAGTAGTTTTTCAGTACACACAATGGGTGACACCGGTTAACCTATCGGCGTGGAGGAAACCCACATGACATGAAGCTCTCCACACAGAGCAGTAGTGGAGTAAAACCTTTAACCTTGGAGGTGTGAGGCAACAGTGCCCCCTACTGATCCACCATGGTACCCACATTAGGAATGTGTGCATGTATGTATGTAGCTGAACAAGTAGAGTATTGTATTAACAATCCAAAATTGTAACCCCTCACTTTGGGTAAACATTTCAGATAAATGAATATGAATGTATTTACTTGAATCAACTCCATGCTTCTCCACTTTCTGTTCTGTCTCTTGCGCCGTTTTCATTTCCCTTCCCAGTGCTCCATCCTCATGCCAGTGACAGAGCCCTTTGAGGGACCCAGGGGTGCATCCGCTGTCCCGAATCTGAGTGCCTAGAACGCTGCTGTCCCGCTCCTGGCAGAGACAACAGGAGTGGTCTTTCAGTAGCTGAGCCACAGCTCCCTCCCTGTCACCGCACGGCAACAGGGCCATTGTCCCAGCAGAGAATTCAGCTTTTTATCTTCTGCATTTGACGGGTGGGAGTAATACATAGGGATGTCACACTGGGTGGAGGGGGATTCAACTGGTCGTGGCTGACAGTAATGTGACATTTCGTACTGCATTTTACCCCGGTCTTCTGTGGCAGTTTGTCTGGGGAAGCATTTTGGGGACAGCTGCGCTGCAGTTGATTTGGGGGCTTGTAAACAAGTCACAGCATCCAGGTCTGGGTCACGCCATCCGGCCTAGATTATCATCGGTTGGTCACGGACTGGAATTTCACCCACATGAAAAAGGCTGCAGTGTGACCCCAGGACCATCGGGATGCTACAGCTGCATTATGGGAATAAAGACCATACCGTTTCTCTACCGGCATGGCAAAACCGCACATTTCCAATTAAGATTAATATTTTTCTTTGTTTTGCCAAGGAACTTGTTTTTTTTCTGTTTTAGAATCTGCTGTTTTGCCTTGAGAAATACCTGGTTCCAGTTTTTTCACAAGTATGCAACTAATTTACTGGAAAGGATGTTTATTAGACATGGGTGGTTTTGTATTATGTGCAATCCTGGTTGTTACTGGAAAAAGAATGAAAAAATGGTCCAGAAGAGTAAAACACATTTTAAGGATATAATTTTAAGGAGACCGGCTGTTTCATGAGCTGAATGAAGTAGGATCCTAGAAAGACCTATTACATTCGCTTTACGGTGTCATTTTTTTCATGTGATTATAAACACTGCTGGAGCAGACAAGAGATGCAAGCCCTTGTTTTGGGAGAGCAGTGTCAGGCTGTGATTTCTATGTGACCCGAACTGGCTTATAAACAGCCCGTATTCAACCGCCTGTGTGCTCACACACACACACAAAAAGGCAGAAATGTGCACCATATACTGTGCAGAGCTAAACTGATAGTCCCCCCATTGCATTCTGGGAGTGGAAAATGTGCGTCGTTGAGTGCGACTGCCAGCTGCGGTCCCAGGGCCGTCGTTTGTCCATTCCTCACGCCCCCAGTCCACGTGTCACTCTCCTGGCCCTGTGCATGTGTTTGACTGCGGCTTGTTTACATGACTCTGTGTATTTTATTTTTAGCCATCCCCCCACGATGCAGGGTTACAGTAGGATAACATGAGGCAGGCTTTGTGTAATTGAACCCACACGCACACACACACACACTCACTCACCAATGGGTTCACACATACAATGTAGTGCTTGGTGGCCTTTCATACTGCGACTAGTGTTCTCCTGGCTCGTGGCTTGGTAAGGCGTGGGCTGCATTTCTCTGCTCTGTCCAAACCGAGAAATGCTGCCCTGAGCTCTGGGCGCTGAGCCACGGGCAGCAGTGTTTCAGGTTCCAGGCTGGGGCTCCCGGCAGCCGCTGGGTCCTTCGGTCCTCCGATGGCATGAGCATGACTAAAAAAGGTGGCTCACTTATCTGTCCAACAAATTCCAGGCTTTGGGAAGGGAGGGGGGTCCCCTCTTTCTCCATCTCTGTTTCCTTCCTAACAACCCCCCCCCCCCGCCCCACTCACACTTCACCCTCCCACTCTCGATCTTCCTCAAAACAGCTTGACTCTTGTAAAAAAAGGAACAGTACACAATTACACAATCTGCCTGTCTATTTCCACACACACAGACAGCACCACATAGACGCAGTCTGCAATTACGATCTCCCACTTTACCACACGTGCAGAGTTAAATACAAACACAGGCGCACACGCAGTCCCAGAGCATCGAGATCTTATATTTCAGTGCAGGCAGTTCTGGAGTCTGAGACGACTATAAATGGAGATTTAATTTCTTTTCCTTTTCATCTTGGGCCTGTCTGTGTGCCTGTGACAGCACATGTCTGTGCGAAGGGACGGTTTAAGAGGACACTGGGATTTTGGGGAACGCTCATCAGAACACCCCCCCCAAAATGGAAAGCCCCCAGTTTTTATCAATAACATATACATGCTCTAATATGCTTCATATCAGCCAAAGGCTTCCTGTGGCTCTATGGCACTGTTTCTCAATCCAGTACTTGGGGGCGCACAGACGTTCCTTGTTTTTGGTCTCTCCCAGCTCGCTGCCAGACAGTCCATATTTTTGCTGGAACATCTGGGGGTCCCCGAGAACACTGCTCTATGGAACATGAGGTTTCGGAACACTTTGAGCACAGTGCTATCAGCTCTAGCCCACGCACGGTGCGGTAGCCACTTACCAACAGGGAGTGCTGTAGAGCATCTAATGGACCTTGAACCTGTCACTACTTGGTTATAGCTATGACACCCTCAGTGTTTATTACTGTGGGTTGTGGGCTCAATTCCTGACCCTGGTTGTGTGTGTGGGGGCTTTACCTCAGTGGTTTAAACCTCCGCGCCTGCAATCAGAAGGTGACCTGTTTAAGAATCAGGAGAATAGTGACATCGCCCTTGGGCCCATGCACAAGGTCCTTACACTGTCCCAAACTGCTCCAGGGGCACTAAAAAATGACCAGACTCTAAGCTTAACTCTCAACTGTATATGTGTGTCATGTTTCAAAGGAGAGTGAGATGGGATTTGCACATGCATTCCGATGTACCTGTACTCATACTTATGCAAATGTAAAATAAAGCATCATTCATGGCCTGGTGCCTTTGGCTCCTAAGAAGCAGAGTAGCGCAGTGGGAGCATGCTGGGTTCATAACCCAGAGGTTGATGGATCCAAACCATCGTCTGCTAAAGGCTTGTGTTACTTTTTCCAGGTTTCTTTTCACTATCTCACCCCCTCAATTTTATAAAAATCTGTGACTACATTTAAAAAACTAAAAATGCCCAAAGACTTTTGTTTTGTGTTGTGTGGTTACTTATAGTTAAGGTTGGGCCTGGGTATCGGTTAAGGTTGGCATTGTTGGGACTAGGGTAATGCTGATAGAAATGAATGGAAGGTCCCCACAAAGATATGACTGTGTGTGCGTGTGTGTGTGTGTGTATGTGTGTGACTGAATGCACGCGACTGAGCAGCTCTCCTGGGGCCTGAAAGGTACAGCAGTATATGCAGAGGAGGAAGCACACGCCCCCACGCACCCCCAGAGCATGACTGGGCCTCCACTAGCAGTTTGACCCCCATTGTGTCCACATGCCAGGACGGCTGTGTTTTCAAGGGCCCTTATTCAAACAGGGCCTTGACCTCCCAGAGATGTGGCCTCTCCCTGCTATAGGTGCAGTGAAGTGTTTAATTCCTGAAAACTATAAAGTCTCCCATGCAGCGGTGCACAAACAGAGAAAAGAGATGAAAGATGCAAAAAGGAGGAAAAAAAAGAGCAGGACTGTAAGCGGAAAGCGAATCAGTCCAGTAACCAAAACAGAATCTGAACCTGAGCTTGAGGATTTGTTTATCCAGGTTTACAAACCTGGGAGTGCTGCCTTGTCTCAGTGTGTGTGTGCCGAAGCTGGAAGCTGGTCTTCCTGTTTTAGCCCAGTGAAGAAGCCAAACCCACTAGTACAATAGTCTATTGTCTCTGGGCCGGGCCAAGTTTCCTGATGGGTCAGAATTGGCGGAAAGGAGGACTCAGTCCAAACAAATACCGTAGGTTAGGCTTTCCCTTGCCCCTCAGCACCACACCCCTCAAAGAGGAACTAAGTGCCCAGACGGGGGCCCCCTTCCCGACAGGAAGCTTATAAACGGCGTGCCAAAGGGGTCACGGTCCCGCAAGATTTCTGGATGCTGAAGATTTGAACGTGTGGGTACGAAAAATTCACACACGTCCCCACGCAAGAGTCCCATTTTCTGAATTTTTTGACGCGCACACCCCCCTCCCGCGGCAGTGGCTGGAGCTGTGCACTTTCCCCATTACGCAGACAGGATGCGCAGGGCCCAGCTTACGGCAGCAAACTCGCCGAGCTGATGTTTGTTTTGGGCCACCTTCCTTTCTACTTTCACGCCGACGGTCCGCTACTCCGAGGCAATAATTTGTTTTATCCCCTGGGCTTTGTAGCGGGGCTCCGCTCCCAGCCGGCCGGCTGCCGTGCGGGCTCTGCTCTCCACTCTCCTCCATCCCTCTATCCATGGCAGCCAACATCTGGCTTTCATAACACCAGGCCTGCGTTCCCTTCCAGCTCTTAATCGACTTCAAATAGCAGCCCTAGCCACGGCTCTGGACCCGCTCCTTGGCTACACGTTCACATAAATATTTGCTTTTAAGCAAAAATGAGCGGGAGAATAAATTGGGGCTGGATGTTAACCGATTGCTTTCCCTTCCGCGTGGAGACCTAAACGAATTAGCGAATAGCGTAGCAGGGTTACGCTAACTGAGAAATGAGCTAATGTGTCAGGATCAGCAGTAGGAACAAGCTGGTTAGATGAAGCAGGCTGAAGAAATCAGGCATCTCACAGGCAGAGGAGCATCACGAAGGCTGCTTTAGGAGGGTTTAGCTAAATTAGTGCGTTCTCCTGCACTTTCATTGAAAGACCCCCCCCCCACAAGAGAGGAATTAGCCCCCCCTTTTCATTCATATCTAGTGATGATCCTGCCCACAAGAAATTTCTCAATTAAAATTATTAAGCAAACACACTTTCTGCAGACTTTCCACTCACAGATGCAGACACAACATCAATGTTAACGCAAATAATGATGCAAAAAATAAAGAGAAGCATTTAAACGGTTTATCTCACAGGATCTTTGTGGGCATCTCCAAAAGGAGTAGTCGTAAAAGGGAGGTGATACACACACAGAGGCACACACACACCCTCACACTGACCCTCACACACACTCCCTCACACCCACAGAAACAGACACACACACACACACAGGTTTATAATTATATCTTTGTGGAAACTACATTCATTCAACATCACAACCTTAACCCCTACCCAGCCCTAACCTTAACCATAAGTAACCGAACAAAATACGAGACTTTTGGCATTTTTAGTTTTTTGATTGCATTCACAGACCTTTGTGGGGACCTGAAAAATTTTCAAAATAACAGGTAAATGTAATAACACGCACACACGCACACACACACATTTTGCACCACTGCCACAGAACACACTCTGTCTGCATGCTCAGAATAAAAGGTCTCAGGCAGGAAATAGGTTCCCTCAGAAGAGAAATGATTTTCCGTCTCGCAGCGTCTGGTCTGGAGGCGCGAAATTGCCTCTGCGGGTCTCCCACGGGACCTGCAGTGGCGCGCGCCAGCCTCTGTGTGGTGCCGAATAGAACAGCAGCCCCCTATGTGTTCCATGTACACAGGGATTACAAAGCTACAGTCTGTGCACAGACCCAACATTTTCTCTGCAACCCTTCTCAGGACAAGAGGTTGGAAGAAGGATGGATGGATGCATGGATAAATGGATGGATGCATAAATTGTATGAATGTCCCGTGATGTACAGGTAAATTAAGTCGTACTATAGTATTCACCTTCCCCGTTTAGACAGAAATTATGTCATGATGTCACCTTTTTCCTGTCTGAATTCCTGACGGGTAAATTAGTACTGACCCGCAGTTCCTGTGTAACTAGAACAAGTGCGGGGCTTTTCGGAGCCCCTGGAAATTCACATTTTCCCTTGAAAATCCTGTTAGTTAACTGTGGGATTTTCCCACCTCTTCCCCCTAAATGCCCGGTGGCCCCAGTGAAAAATCCATACATGTCACACACCGGAGTGGAGGCACACACAGGAGTGGAGGCACACACAGGAGTGGAGGCACACACCGGAGTGGAGGCACACACAGGAGTGGAGGCACGCACAGGAGTGGAGACACGCACAGGAGTGGAGGCACGCACAGGAGTGGAGGCACACACAGGAGTTAACGTTTTCTGGCCGCCTCTGCAAACTGTGTAAAAGTCATTTCCTGGAAAGGCATCCTTTCTTCAGTCTGGGAAGCTCTCATCCTGTTTTACTAGCCCCCCCGTTTTCATTCCTCCCCCCTTCTGCTCCCCTCATTCTGCGCCTCCTCCCACTCCTGCCTGCATGCATGGTTCTTTATTTCTCCCTGCCGCTCTATGGCTCACTCCCCCAGCTCACCTCACTCCCTCTGTTTACCTCACTCCCCCTGCTCACCTCACTCCCTCTGTTTACCTCACTCCCCATGCTCACCTCACTCCCTCTGTTCACCTCACTCCCTCTGTTTACCTTACTCCCCCAGCTCACCTCACTCCCTCTGTTTACCTCACTCCCCCTGCTCACCTCACTCCCTCTGTTCACCTCACTCCCCATGCTCACCTCACTCCCTCTGTTCACCTCACTCCCAATGCTTACCTCACTCCCTCTGTTTACCTCACTCCCTCTGTTTACCTCACTCCCCCTGCTCACCTCACTCCCTCTGTTTACCTCACTCCCCATGCTCACCTCACTCCCTCTGTTCACCTCACTCCCAATGCTTACCTCACTCCCCCTGCTTACCTCACTCCCACTCTGACTCATCAGAACGAATCAGATGCTCTGCTGTCACACGTCTGTCTCCAAGGCAACCTGATTACCGTAAGGTGAACAGCGACCCCGCTAATCCGGAACAATTAAGGGATCACACAGATCATTTAACACATGATACGCATGAAGGCAGCGAACAGGAAGGAATGAAGTGTGTTTGCACAGGAGCCCAGCGTTCCAGAGATAACTGGGAATGCTCTTGGATAACTGATTATGCATTGGGGCTTTAGAAGGTGAGCGACTGGCATGCACTTGAAGGCTGCACACACGATGTAGCCCCAGACTTAAATGACCAAGATGGATGAGACTCTTTGCACTGTTTGTCCCTCAGGACGTATCTGTCCTTCATACACTCACTCAACATTGTGGATTTCTTTGTGAATATTGGATCTTATCACACACAGGCCCTCATTGGGATGACTCGCCCTACTTATAAATGGGCTAAACGCAGCGTGTGGAAATGGTTCATCTAAACATGCGTGTGTTTAGACGTGGCCGCCCCTAGCCAGGCGTGTACGGTTCAGTCTGGCTTCCGGAAAAACAAAATAAGAGCCATTGAGATTGCAAACAGGAACGGCGCCGCGAGGCCTTCTGGACTCCTCTCCCATTACCGCTGTTTACGCCGGTCGCTGAGCACGGGAAGCTCTCGCGTTCTCCATGTGGAGCCCAAACAGAAACAGGAGGGTGGATGAGAGAAGCCAGGTCTGATATCTGCTAGTCTGAAAGCCTCACCCAACCTCAGGGCACATCTGCTGTCTGGCCAGACATGCCATCACTTACGCCGCGGAGCCAGACGGCCGACTAAGTCACATTGAACCTGACGATTCTCCATTGTGACAAACAGATATTATTTACTTCAAAGTTTTCATGAAACTCTGCTGTGCAAATCCAAATTTTCCAAATCATCTGGTTACACACATCCAACACATACAGACATTTAGAATCATTTATCTTCATTCTCCCAACTCTGCATCCCCACACTAGATAAGCATTTGGAAGATGGATGGATGGATGGATGATTGTCCTCTCAACAACACCGGAATGATGAGACCAATGAATTAGGGGATGATGAAAACTGCAATAACCAATATACTGCCTGCATAAATTCAGCAAAACAAAAATTCTGGACCTCTTCACTTCCTTAATCTCTTTCCATGCCCCATAAGCATTTAATCACCAATAATGTTTTTAGACTCTGCTATCCAGTGAACCACCAAGCCAGTCAGTTCCTGGAATGTGCCTGGGAAAGCATCATTAAAAATGCAGTGAACAATCATGAAATAATTCCCTACAAATAATGTAACGCAAAGCAATAAAACTTCAAAAACAAATGCCTGAATGATGTTTTTTTTTAAAAAAAAAGAAATAAAAATGTGATTTTTAGGTGAGGAAAACGGTATTGATTTCTCATCGCGAGTTACGATTTGTTATCCAGATAATATCTGAGTTTATCATGAGCAAACTGACAAGTGGACATGACATTTTGCCCCCCCCCTTGCTCAAATGCGTCCATGGTTTGTAACCCTCTGTTCGAGTGTTTGTACGCGTACCCACTGCTGAGTTGCACCCAGAGTTTCAGGGTGGAGCAGAGTGATCCTGGACGCTGGAGCCCTGTTTGTTTTCAAGCAGTTTAACGACAACCCATGTCCCTTGAGGGGAGCTGGCCCCCGGGACTGTGACCTCCAGCTCGCTCTGCTCTCACACGACGAGCGCAGCTGTGCCTGAGAAGTATTTCTAAACAGAGCAGCATCGGGGCGAATCCAGGCGTCAAGACCATCGCTTGGTGGTCTGCGAGGTCATGCTTTGCTTATGTGTGACATTGAGAGGAGTCTGAACCTCCACCCAATTTTAAGGCAAAAAAAAAATCTACAATCTTTTGACTGTCAAGTCATCCTCTTTGAAACAGAGACAACAGTCTTCCCTGAAAGGACCGAAGATCAGTGAAGCAGAGGGAAGGGCCCGGGGCCCGGGGCCACATCCCAAAGCTTTAAGTCATCAGATTTTCTGTCTAGAGAACACTTGGGTGGAGGGACAAGGGGGGGGGGGTGTGGGGTAAATTCCCTTCAGGGAACAAATCCTGAATGACATACAAAAGCTGTGTGAGTTTTTAAAAACCAAATAACTGGAATTCTGATCATGGGGCACAGAGAGGGAGACGGAGAAAGAAAATGAGAAAGGAAAGGAGAGACAGACTGTATGCAGGGGCGTAGGAACCTGGGGGGCAGGTACCCTCTAAATTTCATTTGGATTTATCTACCCCCCACCTCACCTATACTGTGGATTGTACATGTGAACATTTTCTAACCACAGGTATCAAGTCTCCTGGTGTACTGCTGTATGATTGGCTAATGCTATCGTTAAGAACCACCCCCTTCCAAGTAAGCCGAAGGAGAGCCTACCTTTTTTGAGGATGGGATTACGGTCTTATCATCACTTCTCTGTTTTCATTGCACTTAGGCTGACAAGTATGCATCACCTGTCCTCAGGATCTGTAAAATTTCTATGTGAAGAACTGTCCCCTGCAGCACGTTACCCCCAGCTTTCAGTGCCGAAACGCCGGCGTCACGGTGACCCGTCGCTGATAGATTAACGGCCATGAACTTCAGCCGCGGAGTCTGTTGCCGCGGAGTCTGTTGCCGCGGAAGCGGCAGACGGAGACCGCGAACTCCCACCTAGGACGTCATCTCCACAGCACACATACACTATATTATTTTGAGAGCTGCCGAATAAGGTTTCGCTGTAAAGCATCAGAGTTATAAATATTAATGTGCGTAAAACAGAGAAGATCGTATTTTAGCGTTTTGTTTTAACGACAACTGTAGGACCGCGATCGTTTTGAAAGGACTGTTTTTCACCGACACGTTTGTGCCGGATTCCTGTTGGTGAGGTCACATCCTTCCTGTTGTGATTTTTACACTGGGGACTGACCCGTGTGCTCACCCAACGCCATTCAGCTGGGACTGATTCATCCAGCAGAGCCTGGTCCATCCAGTAAGGGTCAACATTAGATGCATTTCATTAGACATCTATCTATCTATCTATCTATCTATATTCCGGATATATTGAAGTAATACAATAAATTGCACATATGACTGTCATGTCTGATCGTCCTTTGCCTGGATAAATCTTAGCGTTTTTTCACCTGTAGGCCTAACAGCACACCTGCCCTTCTTCTGGCTCCCGAGGAAAAGACCAGCCGCACAGTGCATAGCATTCGTAAATGAATAACCATATTTATCCCACAAGGACACACACTGCCCTTTGCAGAAGTAGTTTTGGGTTCTGCGGAGTGGGTAATCGAACTGGAAAACAGATGGACATAATTTGCAAGTTCAGGCTTCATTGTGGCGTTTCTCTAAACATTTATAAGTATGCATTTAAAATTAATAAACCATATCTGCACCGTCATAAGGAGAGTGGTCACACCATATTTTATACCTTGCTTTGAAAGCCTGGAGCGCAATAACCCCCGGGGTATCCTACTGCATACTGACATGGGACCGGTTTTCGGGTTTAGAGAGCGTTCATGTAAATAAAAATCACCGCCCGTGGCTGTCAGCTTAAAGCCCTGGGTGCGTTTCAAACAGCCCCATGAGCGTTTCTGGGTCCCTCCCCTACGCCGTCTTGGTTAAGCAAATAGTCAGTTTACTTGTGGTGATACGATCAGTTCTTTGTCGTGTCCCCAGCACCGCCCGCCTTACCCCCTGTCCCAGCCCGTCGGGGTAGCGGTCCGCACTCCTCAGCCGGGGGTGGGAGGGAGCCGGGAAGCGGCGCCGGAGGATAACGCTACCATGTAAGCTGTAACATGCGGCAGGCTGGCCGAGGGACGTGTTTGCGGATACGAGCGTTTACCTTACATTATCTCTTACGACGAGTTTCCCAGCAGTTTTAAGGTAAGCTTTCTACACGGAATTTGATGAAAGAAAATATGGATTGCAGTCATGTACCATACTCTTGATAATACGGGCTGCACAAAAGTAGGGGCAAAAGTCGGGTAGGTTATACACGGCAACTTTTTTCAGACATAATATTTAGCAATACAATGAATATAAAACAACAGTTTCTTTGAACTTAAAAACATCTGGATAATTTGGCAGTCATCATTGTATAGCTGTAGCGGTTTATATGTTAATAAATGCAAGGCAGCGCGTGGGAACAAGACCCAGACGCGTGGTCAGAAGTGTGATCTGCGGCGTTAGTTTGCCGGTGAATAGATTGCAGAAAGTGTAATCTGGTCCGGAATCTTGTATTTATTTCCTTTCGTCTTCCTGCTTTTATGGACTCTCGGATTCATTAGCTACCTTGCAGTAATGTACTGACAATTTAAATCCGATTTTATTTTCACCCTTTTGCGTCTCCATTGCAATAACACAGGGATACAGTCTGCAGCTGGTACATGTACAACTATACTTCTGTTGCAAAAACTTTTTGAAGTCAATAAAAGCTTGCGTTTGCGGACACAAAGCAGCCCCTTTGTGGCTCTCCATTTTAAGCTCGTATGAGCTTTCAGTCTGTTATTTCAGCCTTGTTTTAATAACTTCGCTGCCATAATACCCACCGACACCGCGCTTTCTTTCTAAAAGTGAGCATTTATTTTTAACTCTTAAGTAAACACTTCGTTGTTTGGGAGTTGTTTAAAAAGTGGGCGATTCAGACAGGTGATTCCACGTCAAACCCGCCAAGGTAATGGCCGAAAAGAATAGCAGCAGAAGTCTAAAAGTAACCAAAATACAAATTATAGAATTCACTTAAAATGAGTTTTAATAGATATAATGCAACTGTATATGTTATTTAAATATATTTATTATTACATGTAGTATCACATCTTGTTATTTGGACATTATGTTTTGTGAAAACGCTCGAGCCGGAGCATCATTAGAGAAAAGAGGGATTACGCGTTAAATAGGGGGTCTGATTTTAACGCGAATTAACGCGCCATTTAAACTAATTAGTGTACATTTACGTGGAGGGCGGCTAAGAAACATTTTTGGGGTTGGGGTGGGGGTCATTAAGCCCCCTCCAGAACAGCCCTAGCGACGAGTAAGCGTCTTTTTAAGGAACCTACTGTTTGAGACCTGTTTAGGATGGAATGTCATTGTGGTATCTCCCATAGTTTAAGAACATGCAAAACATCCTGTTGATTTGACTGGCACCCGGTGTAGACCCAACACAGGGGTTGGGGAACATCAGGGCTCCATGAACTGTAATGACAAGCATTTAAGTATCGGCTTACTGTTTTGGCGGGCTTAGACCATTTGGAATGTGCGTTGGCTAAATTTTAGCACAGATTCCAGTGTTTTATTTGTTTAGTAGAGAGGTTTAGTGGCTTCAGTCACTCACAAAATGTAATGGTCCTGTCATTGACCCCCCCACCCCCCATCCATGCAAGTTGGCATCCAAAAAAAGTATGCCTATATATACTTTTGGAGAAGGAGAGGGTGAACGAAGGAGGGGATTGGGGACTGAGGAAAAGACCCAGGAGGACAGACTGGGAGAAGATGCTGTATTGATAAGTGGAAGTGGTCTCATGACTGAATGGTGCAATGTTTATTGAGTGAAGTTCTTGCCTGGAAAAAAAACTGGAAAACAAGTCTTATGGGGTCTTATCTCATAGTATGTTTGTCCTTGTGGTCAAGTTAGTTAGCGATTAAGAAGCCTGAAATATGAAGAGAGTGAAGCAGGAATGTGGGATAAACAAAAAAAGAATGGATTACTTACTTAAAAATTTGAGGAGATATAGTCTGTCTCCGTGTAGTCAGCATGATTAACATTTAATCAGTAAGGGGCAGTGGTAAAGGCAAATGAACTATGGCCAGAAGGTTTAAGGTTCAGAACCCGAGAGGGTCCTCTGGAGTGTGACCCCTTATTCTGACAGGCTTGTGCAAGATGTTAGGCTGTGCTGATTGTCAGTTATGTAAGCAGCTATGGACAGATGTCTCTGCTAAGCTACACGTTGATGTCTACAATGACCAGTTGTGTAACCGTGTGCTCAAACGAGGTGGAACGTAATCTCATCAAGTTTCATGGGAAAAACACAATTAGACTAAACACTTGAATACTTTCATAATGTGGTTTCAGAGAAGCCTCCAGCGTCCTGTTCTCCAGATGGTCCACCTTCTTTGCAAAAGCTAATCAGCTCTTAGATGACTTGTTTTCACTGAGTTGCAGATCCTGATTGCAGATCCGGTGCTATCAATGAGGCCATTAAACTCGGCCCAGTATTAATCACTATATATTAGTCCTGTCCTAACTGGTCAGAGTAATGTTTAATCTTCTGTACTGTTTATACCACACCTAAGTCAATGAAGTGAAACATTATTTAGCAGATACTAGATTCGTAAAAGGTGTGAAGGTTTTTACTTCTCGGATTTCTTTACTATCTCATTTTGGCAACATTAATAACCCGTGATTCTCATCTCAGTAACACCCAGATGCTTAGTTACCTCAAGAACGCAGCGTCTCCTCAGCCTCGGAGCGGACTCCAACATCTTGAGAAGCCATCTATCTTCGCCTGAATTTTTGTCTGTAGAACAGCCTGTCATTATCATTTGCAACAAGCCAAGTCAAACTTGGCTTCTGGACTTGCGTATAAAAATGGCTGGTTAGGAGTCACGTTTGATGTGCATTTATGTGGCATAAATCATGGAAATTTCAGCCGCGTTACTTAAAATAGTGTTTGCCATCACATGGAAGTACAAAAGCATCAGTTTCGCTGCATTCGCTGATGTTAGAGTATGATCTGAAGGTGTGAAAACACGAGCACCTGTACATCAATGTCACTTGCACACCGACTGTTTAGTTGGGATGACAGAAAGGCGACAGGGGAGTGAGAGAAGCAGGGAGACTTAGATTAAGGACAGATCTAAAACTCCACTCAGACACGCAGGTCTTTTATTACTCTGTGTTTGCTGAAAACCACCCATTAATCTGTTGTCTTAAAAAAACACATAGGTAACAAAAAAAATATTCTGGGATTTCTTTTTAACGCCTGGAGCGCCAGCAAAACTGCTGAGCTGTGGGACAGGAATTTAAAGAAAACCACCCAAGACGCCTGAGTAGTAGTAGGAGTTGTGATTGAGCATCCTGAGGTCCCCTGCATGAGTCACCTGGATGAGATCCGCTGCATGAATCCCCTGGATGAGGTTCCCTGCATGAGATCCCCTGGATGAGGTCCCCTGCATGAGATCTCCTGCATGAGATCCCCTGCATGAGATCCCCTGGATGAGTACCCTGCATGAGGTCCCCTGGATGAGATCCCCTGCATGAGATCCCCTGCATGAGATCCCCTGGATGAGATCCCCTGCATGAGGTCCCCTGGATGAGGTCCCCTGGATGAGATCCCCTGCATGAGGTCCCCTGGATGAGATCCCCTGGATGCAGCCTGCTGTTGCCATGGAGACATGGTTCTTTTAAAGCACATGCTCCTTCCAATTTGGTACTCCGTGGGCACGTGCCAACACCCTCTAGCCACGGTGGGATTACATAGAAGGAGCTTGTTAGACAGCTGAACCGGATCGAGTTCGCCATGTGGCCATTACTGCACGAGGGACTGGAGATAGTGTCACTTTCTGATATCGATTTTTGGTATTTGCTCTGTGTGATGATCACACCCTTCTCCAGCTGAAAACTGTACCCTGAAAATGTGCCTGACAAAATTGCAGCTGCTGAAAGCACAGTGGCTTTGCCACTGACAGTAACAGGCAAAAAAAATATTACCTCAGGGTATACAGTGGTAACGGTAAATCAAAAATCTCATAGGTAGAATGTGACAAAGGGAACAGTAATGTGGCAAATTGTGTGGTAGGTTTTCCACACGAAAAAATTTAAAGGGAGCCATACAACTGAATCGATTCTACACTGTAAAGACATGCATTGCTGTGTCAACATAGAAAAATATATATTTTTTCCTAAACTGTGAGTTTAATGGCATGTAAAGTGATTTTATCATAATAGATTAAGTGCCTTATGAGCTTTCAGATAAAAATAAAGCTGTGTTTTGTCTGCCGGTGCACACATTGGACGTTTATATGCAGGCTACAGAAAATGCTTCCAGATTAGGGGTGTCGATAGGGTGGCAGAGCTTAAATCTTTTATCTTACAGGTGTATATTTTAAGTACACATGTTGAAACAAGACACAGGATGGCATATGAAGATTTACTACAGCCGAGTTTGTGTTTCATTCTTCTGAAAAGAGAATATTGTTTTGAACCCTTTTGTATATAAACTTCACAAGTACACATAAAAAAGTCACATTTTTACCAACTGCACCTTGAAATGACGTGACAGAATCCGATGACATGCAGCCATGACATGGAAGGTGCTTTCGTGACCTTTATGTTACTAAAAACATTTGACCTACCAATGTTTACAAAATCATAAATCTTTTTTTTTTCCAAGTAACCACAGGATGAAAACCTATGTTTTTTTCTTTTATCTTGCTTCTTTAAATACGGAATGAATGTTCAAAATCTATGACCACAACGACCTGTGCAGTTGGACCGTGATTTATTTCTGAAGCGAAATTTTACAAGCAAAACCCAAAACAACTGTGTGGAACTGAACTTCCCTGACCGCATGCAGTGTTTTCCAGGAACCGGGATGCGTAATTTGGGTTTAGCCATCATGACTGAAATGCGATGGATTTGGAGAACAGCAAGAAAACATGACCTCCACATTTAGGCGGAATCTAATCGTCACTTATTTTAAAGATTAAAAAATTTATAAATTATTTTTTTTAAAAAAAGGTAACAGTTTGGCGTGTTTGTTTATTTCTTTCTTTTAGCAAAATAGTTCACATTTTGAAAGCGTGCCCTGGGTTTATGTTGTCAAGGAGAACATTAAACACCAAAAAACAGAACGAACAGAAAAACATCTGTTTGTTCTTTAATTTACTTATATTGTAACTTTGGCCTGTTGAAAGCATGTGTAAGCAGCGTAACGATGTTTTATTTTTGAATGATCTTTTTGTAAATAGGAATATAATTAAATGCAAAAATATGAAATGTTAGAATAATGTTATCTTTGTCACTCGGGGTGCATTTGAAGGGGGGGGCATTGATTATTTGTTTTGGACATGCAGGCCTTGTGGAGCTGCAGCCATGAATCTGGGCAAACTGTCGGGCATCAAGGGCTTGGTGTCCAGCTCACAGGGCAAGCGGCGCTTCAAGGCCGACCTAACAGCCGAAATGATCAGCCCGCCGCTGGGTGACTTCCGGCACACCATGCACGTGGGCCGTGGCGGAGACGTCTTCGGCGACACCTCCTTCCTCAGCAACCACGGCGGGCCGGTCGATCCCGACTCCTCCCCCGAGAAGACGAGCGGCCTCCTCTCCCGCACCTTCCGGCACGTCCTCCGGACCCCGACCCGGCCGGTGGCCGACGCTGCGGATCTCTCCACGCCTCCTCCCCTCATCTCGCCCATCATCAAAAATGCGATCTCCCTGCCCCGGCTGGACTCCGACACTCCCAATGGCTGCCTGAAGAGGGAGCTGTTTCCCAACTCGCCCAGCTGTCCAGAGGGCTCTATGTACTCCTATGGTAAGAAACTCAGTCAGCATTACAGCCGTTGCCTGTCTCCAAGTTCTGTTGCTGACAAAATTATCCATTTATGTTTTTTTTGCAGTTAGTGTAATATTCCAGCTACTTTATAGATCTATGAGATTTTAAATGCTACAGCAGCTCTTTTCTGCCAAAAATAATGCCAGTGAACAGTGCTGATAAGTTTTGGACATTGAGCGATGTCACAAATAACAGGTTTCTACAAAGCCAAAAGTGGAACACGTCGATGACTCTGCGTTGTTGGCACTCATTCCGGTCACCGGGGCAATGACCCATACATGGGAACACACTGGAATTGCTGAGTGAGAAATCTTTTATCGGGCTCCCAGGGTCTGAGTCCAGAGGCCAGCTGAAGTCATCACAGGCCGGCTGTGCCAACAGCACAGGAATGTAACCACATGGGGGGCTAAACCCAGGGAATGTTTCTGGGTGGCCCGGAAACTGCTAAATGGGGTTACCTCACCTGCACGTGTTTGAAGAAGCAGCTCTATGTAATTCACAGGGCAACGAGGGATGGATCTGAAGGGGGGGTTACAACAAGGGAGGAGGGGGCTCCAACTGTAAAAAGAATTCAAGCTGCCACTAAATTTAATTTATGGTTGAGTCACATGCATGAATATGGGAAAACGCTGATGCATGGCCTATGATCCTATGATTGACATCACTCAGAGCCAATGGAAATTGGGCACTCCCTGGGGGGCTGATCTGATCGCGGGTTGGTGGGGGGGTTATTGGTATAGTTTCAGTTTTAGTACCCAGCCCTCTGCACACCACCAGACTCAATCTTCCAAAAACATCATGAACAGCGAAATTGTGATCATTATATTTTATGAGAACGTAACCCAGATACGGTGTGTGCTGTCACACGGAGGCTGAGAAACGACTTCATCACGACCACAGACATTTGTTTACAAAGGCCTTGCTTCTCAGAAATGACTGGAATCGTTTTCTTTAAAAGGCTTTCTTTAAAAGTTGTCCCATCATTTGCTTTAACGTTGCATTTTGGTGCTAGTACTTTAAAAGCTTTTTACAGTATTGTACTGGGTATAATTTAGACTTGAAAATTTAGAAGCAGTGTAGTTTTCATCCAATAATGTAGGCTGTAAAGTATATCTTAGGTACCGGGATATTGGTTCCGTCAGCACCAAGTGGATCCAGATGTCAAAATGCTGCATGCTGGCAGAGCAACGGCTGTGCATGAGGAAACCGGTCTGCCCCCCGCCCCCCAACCCCCCCCCCCCTCCACATGCTTCCTCTCTGCCACCCATTTTTAAAACCACAAGCCAAAGTCAGTCATTATGCCAGGGAGCCTGATCCTGCATTCAGAGGCGATGAGGTCATAGCACAGAGGTATGTGGGGGGATGGCGAGACACACACCTAAAGGCTGATGACTGACGTCTGACTCAGCGCTGCCACCTGCTGGCTGAGGGGGGGATTCAAAGGTCTGTAACAGCCAAATAAGAAAAACAGGCAAGGCAACTTACTGGTGAAATAGCTGAGCTATAGGTAATTTAGAACCTGCCTGGGCTGCGTTGGGCAGATCGACAGCACCCCCTACTGCCTTAAATCTTCACTTTCAAAATGCACATATATATCATGCATGTTATTGTATTAGTACATAAAGCTTCTGCTCCTTCCTGTTGAGAGGAATCAGCTCAGGTGATTTGGGCATCTTAAGGATTCAGCCTTGGAGGGGAGCCTGTTGGGGGGGGGGGGGGCAGGCGGACACCGAGAGGGATTACATCTCACAGCTGGCTAGGAAACAGCTGAGGACCCCCCAGTACAGCCTAGAGCCCCTGGCCTTGGTGAGAGAGCTCTGCTCTGATCTAGCCGCCAATACTCATTAAAGTATTATGGAGTTTTGTGGGCACTTTTTCCACTAAGAAAACGTAAATACACCCCCCCCCCCCATCATTCTGTGGCTGATGATTACATTTAGTGAATTAGACAAAAGTGTATATAGACAAAGAGAAGTTCTACATGTTTTGTTTTACTTGTTTATTTAACAGGAGTTAATTATTAGTAAGTCCTCAGTTCTTTTGCATACACCAGTAAATCAATCTCAATGGGAGGATGAGATCTCACATTAATCGTCTCTCATGGACGTATGAGGATTATCAGCAAGTTCCCTGGGCAAACTAACTAATTGATGGACTCTGCTTGCCGGCTCCTGTCTGTCCGCAGGTGTGGATTCTGGTTTTGCCACGCTGCCCCGCCTCTCACGCATCGACGGCCAGCTGCAGGATAGTCCCACCCACCATTCCCCGGAACCGTGGCACAAGTCGGCCTCCGACTACACCGCCGACTCTCTGGTGCGGTCGGACTCCCTGATCTCGTTCACCGTGGACCTTGGCCCCTCACTGATGAGCGAAGTGTTTGGCATAATCGACAGCCCTGACGGCATCAGGGAGGCAGGCCTCTGGTGGGAGGGGGAAGGACCGGCCAATAGCTGCGACGCTACCCATTTATCCACCAATGCCGTTGCGGATTCCCCACGGGGGGCGGAGCTAAATGGCAGGGAGCGGTCAGACCAAGAATGGGAGGAAGGGGAGGACGGGGACTTGCCAAAACCGGAGACTCCAGGCATGGCGGTGAAGTCCCCTGGAAAGGTGGAGCCGGGAATGGAGGCGGAACGGTTTCTGAGGGCGGCTGATGTGTTGTCACGCCATTACGGGGGAGGCGGGGTCTTAAAAAGGCCCTTCCCCCTCAATGGGCAGGACTTCAGTCCTTACACAGGCTCTGGCCAGCCCACCCAGAGCAGAAGCCCATATCCCGACCCCGAAGAGGATGAAATAAAAGTCTGAAGAAGCACGGACTGCAGTGTTCCTTGAAAGCACCCGGACGTGACTCTTGTGATGTATGTGTGTGTCTCCTGTATCGAGCTCACAAAGTTTGGCCCACAAGGTTGTATTTCATCTGTCTTGCTCAAAAAAACCCTGATCCTAATGGACCTTAGTCACACGACAGACTTTCCTTCTGCAAAAGGTAGGAAAGGTTTGGAACATCTTGCTGGGTTGCATCCAAGGAAACAAGATTTATATTAATTTAAAGCAACAGTAACTAACATCTTAACAGTACAGTTTCCACACAGCCAAGAGGGCCTGATGGGTGTCCTGTACATCAGGATGTTTCTTATGTTCTTATATTAAGATAAATAGAAGCCAGCAGATGGAGAAGCACCATCAGGTGGACACAAGCGTCGTTCACTTCAGCTGCTTGGCTGTCAGTTAAATATATCCACATCCTGTTTGTGCACAGTCACTACACACATCAGAGCAGGACATTCTGCCGAATGTTGGGTGTTGGGCCGCAGAGAGACTACAGAGATGCGTTCGATGGTCTTTCTGTCTTCCATCACGCCCGCTGTTTTCATCTTACGGATGTGCATTTTTGTAATACAGTGCTGGGCACAAGTAATTGAGATAGGCAGAAAAGAGGAAAGAATGAACTGTTAAGTAACACCCCCCCAACACACACACACACACCCCCACAGTCGAGTTTCTTAAATAGAGCCGTTCGAATTAGGGCGACCGTACGTTCACTAGGAGGGACAGGAAATGAAGTCAAGCTTAAAGGAGAAGTGAGTGTTAATAAACATGTCGGCACTGCAAGAGAAAATGAAACAAACTCTGCTGCCTTTGATTCAGAGCCTCTAGAGGCCGGTGCCTAACATTCCTCCTTCACCATACTCTTCTCCTAACTGCTACAGGCCCATTTCCATCTTGAGTACATGGGCCGGCCCGTTCAGAAGCCTCTCTTTACAATACACAGTGCCGATTTCCCAAGATCCTTCATCAGTGGCGTAGTTCCAGGTCATCGTGCCCGATTGGGACTTTCAAAATGAAGCAACTATATGTGACTTGCAGGACAGGGCATCCCCTGTGTCTGAGAAAATGAAAGTGCATCGTTCCTGGGCCCTCTACACACCTACGTCTTCTGAGTGTAGTGGTCAGTGCTAGGGTTCCTTCCTCATTCACACACCCCCGCATGTGGCTCTTCAGAGCAGTTCCACTGGGCTCCACCTCGTGTACCGCGCGAGGGCAACGCTACTTTCGGGATGAGCGAGTACGTGTGCAGACCGACACTCTGATTTCTAGGTGACAGACGCACAACCGTCTCAAAAGAGGAAAGGAAGATTCCGGAATTGTTGCTGCACATTCGTGTGATTTTCATCCGTTATAACGATGACTTGGCGACAGTTGAACCAAAGGGGAGTTTTCAGATTCTCCAGGTTTAAGTGTGCTCAAGAGAGCATGTTAAAAAAAAACCTGCGTAATATTGGATCTATGGTATATTACCAGGTAGTCTCTGAAAAGACATCTTGTTTGTAATGGAACAATAATATATGAATGTGTTAATGTTTTTAATCAAGCAAACCAAAGCTTCTGCACGTGACTTGGGTAATTTAGTTAGTCTGCATGTATGCTAGTAATCAAAGGAAACATAGGCAGTATGTTTTATATTATTATTTTGTATTCTTAGTCATACAATGCAAATGATATGTGTTCTTTGTATATACATACCAACGAGAGAAATGTCTGTCCCTCAAAGGATAAAAATGATAACAATCTTAACAAACAGTGTAATAAAAGGATGCATTTAATACATGTAGACATGTATCTCATGGGAAATGTGCTCTCTCTCTCTTTCTCTCATGTTTATTTAAGCGTTCTGCAGAATCCTGAACAAATATCGTGGTCTGGCATAAAAATGGCTGGTTTTGGCCACACTTGGGGGGGGGGGGGACATAGAAGGAAATGCTTATTTTGATGTCAGCGGTTAGCTAAATATATGCAAGGTGCCGACTGCTGGTTAAGGAATTTGGAAACCCTGCGTTCGAGTCACCGCTGGGCGAGGGCCGGCCTCCTGGAAGCAAGCTCACCGCGCAGGGGGGGGTCCCAGTACGGCCTGCGCAGGGGGGGTCCCAGTACGGCCTGTGCACGTGTCAACCACGATCTGGACGTGTCCAAAACAGACTCCTCTGCAGTAAAGTGTCATGGCGGCTCACATGTGCTGAGTCATAGTTGGCAGCTGCTTATTGGCCGATGGAGGGGGCCGGGCGGGCTGTGGGGGCCGGGGAGGCGGGTAGCTCGGGGGTCCCTTGGGCTTCTTGTTCAGCCGAGTCTGGGACTTGGCCGACGGCTGCTGCTGCCTTGTGTTGGGAAGATGTCGGCTGACAGTGGACTGGGCTGTGGATAAAAATGAGATGCTTACATAGATATAGTGGGGTACAACTGTCCAGTGGTTCCTGAGCTCAAGATAAACCTACAAAGCAGTTATGCAAGATCAATGAATGGATGGATGAATGGATGGATGGACTGGATATAACCTCTTCTTTCATACTACAGTATGAAAGTAACGTGGATGCTGGCAGTTGTAGGGTTTAGTTTAACATGGACCAGAGTGTTATCATGAGTACAGTGTGCAGCACTGGATCCAGATCATACCGTTACATGGAGCACTGAGCTTCCTAGGAAAATTGGTAGGTTGTTCCGTGGCAGACTCCTTCAGGCTGGGCTTCCTGCTCAGGGCCTGATTGGACGTTTGGGTCTCGCTCGGGATCTGATTGGATGGCGGGCTTTGGGGCTGATCTGGATCAGATGTAGGATTCCGGCTGCGGCTCTGTCTCCGCAGCTCAGAGGGCAGATCCTCCCACAGAGCAGAGCAGTTGGCCCATGACGCAGTCTTGAAAAGGGTTGACTTGATGGTCATCGTGAAGCTGGAAATAAAGAAAGCACAAAGAGTCTAATATGAGGTGCCATGAAACATACAGGGCAACAAAGTACAGGCATGCAGTTTGGTGCAGGGCTGCAACTAACGATTAATATGATAATTAATCTGTCGATTGTTTGATTATTTTTTCCGATTAATCAATTATTAATCGGGGGGGGGGAGGGGGGACAAAAACCAATTCAATTTCCAGCATTTTTTTATAACCCAAACTTTCTTTTTACAAAGGTTGTTTCCAGCAACTCACATAAGTGTATGCTACATTAAGAGTACAAAAAAAATTAATATTGTAGCAGCTGAATCAATGTAATGAAAAACAACATTTTTTTTAATAAAGTGCAACCAGTATGGTGCTTTAGATAATGTATTCCGTACTCCAGTTTTTTTAAAGTAAAAGCTGCTGCTACTAAGAATATTATTAAATAATTCTCTAACGTTATTTAATGTTGATACACATATGTGACGGGGGGAGAGCACGGGAGCGAGTGTGTCTGCATTTATTACAGAGAAACAAAGTAAACATTTATTGCAAAGAAAAAGCCTTTTCTAAAAACGCACCGGTTTGTGTTCTCGTGAAACGCCAGACTTTGGTGACTGTACGGCACAAATAAGACGATTGGTGAGGAAAAAACCCGTGAACGGCAGGCGGCCCATTTCATTTTAAAACATGTCCGGTTATGTGCGCATATTACAGTGATGAACTGTAAATAAGATAGATAACATAAGGCTACTTAGTTTGCCTAAGAAAAGGACAAGATATAGACCTGTTCTGAAGGAAAGGTAGCCTTAAATGACTTCTGTTGTGATCTGGCACTATATAGAAAATAAAATTAAATAAGACAAGCAGAACTTCACCGGTGTTCATGTGCACACATGTGCGTGCGTGAAGGGGCGGGGCGGAGAACGTGGTCAGCAGTGACGTCATTGGTTGCACTTGAAGCGAGATAGTAATCCGACAGTAAACGGCTCATATTCTCTGAGTTGTGGTCTCGGCTGGTCTCAAAATAAAATCTTGAGTCCATGACAAGAACGAGAACAAATACGGCTGATGCAAAGACAAGATGAAGACCTTCTAAAACTGGTCTTGAGTACTACAACATTTGATATTACTATAAATTTCTATCATGCATGAAGAAATGAAGCAGTGGTGTAGTGGTAACAAGAAATTTAAGGTGGGTAAACTATATTCACAGCAGTAAAAACGGTGGGTACCTATTAATATCCTTAAGATGAACTCAAAAAAGGTGAGTAAACGCTGTTTTGTAAATTTAAAAGGTGCGTAAACAGCGTTTATGTACATTTACCCTCCACTACACCACTGAATGAAGGATTTGCGTTAATTAATCTGAATAATTGCATAAAATAATCCAAAAACTCCACAACGTCACATAATATATCAGTGTCTCTCCGACCTATTTTCAGCTAACTATCATTAAATACTACCGTTTCTGACAGTATTAAAACAAGACTGCTGTGTCCGCCATTTTTCAAACGTTTTTTCCAATTCTTCCGGAATTCAACACGTAAGCTACTCAAGGCACGCCCTTGGTTCCCGTCTCCTTTTTCTTTTATGGCGGTCGGCATCCAGCTTAATCGTGCTTTACTGGTGCTTTATTGATTATCTTACTGCTCTCAAATTAGGGGTTAGCCACTGTACTTATGTGTAATGATAACTTAGACCCAACTAATCGATTATTAAATTAGTTGCCAACTATTTTAATAGTCGATATGAATCAATTAGTTGTTGCAGCCCTAGTTTGGTGGGAGACGTTTCTTCAGTTTATCCATCATTAGGTAATTTGGAGGAAAGTCCATGATGCAGTTAAGTACCTGTCTGTGTCAGAGGGTGGTGAGTGGGGGCTGGTGGCGGGGATTGAATCCTCAGCCCCAGATTGGGGCAGTTGGGATTGATTCTCTGTCACATCTGGGATTGGTGGGAGCTCTGGAATCTCAAAGTCTTCAGCTGTTGCTCGAAATCAGGAGACAGAAGGTCAGACATTCTGTCATGTTGCAAAATAAATCACGCATGCTGCTTGTTTAAGAGATCACTGTGTAAACTTAGGCCAGACAGATATGCTCACCGTTCTATGCACATACTCAAGCAAGCGCGAGCAGACACGCCATATGCCCCACAAATAGCGCATACCTTCCGGAAAGAGACTCTGGGCGTACTGTATGAGAGGCTCGACCACAGTGACGACCTGCACCGAGGAAGCAGACGCCATGTCCAGCAGGGACCCGCCGCTGTTAGGGAGGAAGAGGAGGAGCGACAGGAATTTACGTTCCGTACGCAGAATTGTGAGCAGGCTTCATCCCCGCAGTTCTGTACCCACCCCTCAGTCCTCGGCCAAAGCAAATTGGGTCCGAGCACGATGGCTATGTTGCTGGGGGTCATGCGGTTCACGGCCTGCTGCTCCGACAACCGGGCCAGGAACTGGACCAGGTACCTGCGAGAGAAATGGCAGGGGAATGAGGAACGGGTCAGCTCAGCAGTGTCCTCAGTCGCAGCCCGATTCCAAAGCCTGGGGACCACTGTGTCCCGAAAGCAGAGCTGGAGTCTCTCCTGCCGGCGAAACGCCGCAGGCGCTGACCGTAGGTTGTTGTAGTTTTCTTGGGGCAATTTTTGCAGCACCGCCTTCAGCTGCTCCAACCTCTCCTGCGCCTCCTTCTCTCTGGGCAGGGAAGGAGTCAGCAGGAGGAAAAAACATTAGCGAACGGACGGATTCAGAAGGGGAGAATGGGTGTGCAGTCCTGAAGGATGGGAAATCGCTTCGGGGAAGTTACCCTGCAGCTTTGAACCACTCGCCGTACAGTTCGTAGGTCATGAGGGGCTCTGGCAGCTCCCTGAGGTATGATTTCAGCGCGCCTGTCAGACAGGGGGGGGCATGTAGGTCATCGGACTGGAGATCATGTGACAGGTTCACCGTCATCAAATCAACCACGAGGCCATCTTAAATAGTAGTTATTCTCAATATAGCAAGTTTGTCCCCGTGGGGATCAATTCTGTCGGTCTGTCTATATCTATCTAAGACTTGGGGCCTCTTAAGTGGCGAACCCCAGAAAACAGAGCCATTCAGGGTCTCTGTCTCTAGACATGTCACTGGGCTCACCCCCCCACCCCCCACCTTACTGTCCCATGCCAACTGGGTTCTCAGGGCTGCTGGCTTAAAAACAGAACTGCAAGGTATCGAGGTGTGAAAATGCACAGTCCACAGAACTAAAGGTGACATCGTACACATCAGGGAGGGGGTGCCTCAGGCATCCCCCTGATTGGATATCCCCAGCAAGAGTCCATAATTTCAAACTCATTAGCGTTCACACATCCATCTTTGAACCATTTATTCAGTATAGGGTCAGGGTGAGTTCAGAGCTCATTTTAGGAAGTGTTGGGTACAGGTCCAGATATAGCTAGTTTTTTTTTAAATTTGCCGTGTTCAAACTGCCTGCCTGATCTCTGACCTGCCACTGCGTGTGGGTCAGCAGCAAACTTGGTGTGGTCGACGTCACCACAGTCCAGACACTTCTTCAGTTGCTTCACCACTGTTGCAGCGGCCGCAAGCCTGAACAGACCCTGTGAATGGAAAAGGAAGGGAAGAGTGACAGAACAGAGATGAACAGATACCCTTATTCGTGATGACCAATTGCAGTCTCATCTGCCAATCGTCACTTTTCTTTCAATGTGAGTCGCTCCACCCACCCCCCACCTCCCCCAAGCCATCAACCCTACAAGGTTCAAACAAACCTGGAAGACATGCCTTGAGACAAAACCTCACCCACACCGCCCATAACCTCAGGCCGACAGCCCAGCCCCAGTGGAATCGATCATCTGCTCCCTCTGGTACATCCCTTCTTGGCCCAACCTTCCAAAAGTCCTTGGAGACTGATTTCCCACCAGCGCCACCAGGTGCAACATACTGGTCAAGTGGACCTTTGCGAGTCCACAGGAATGGACTGATACTGAGACCTCATCCCTGCTCAGCAAAGACGTCAATCCCATCTTTACTATATGATGTCCTAAAAGTGCTCAGGTATTTAGGGGGGGGTTGCAGAATTGTGGTGTGAGACTGAGAATGCCATCTCCCATATGGAGAGCTCACCTCCTCTCTCAAGGCGTTGTTCAATAGCATGTGGATGCACTCCTCGATGGGCATGGCGATCTCCCTCCCACTTTCCAGCAGGTGAGACATCAGAGGCACCCCGTAGACCTTCCCCGAAGGGCTGTCCACATGAGTGTCTGGTATCAGAAATAGCCTTACTGCTCTGAAGCATTTACACATACAGATACGCATACTCTCCACTCACTCCCTCACTCTCTCCTTACCTGTATTGTTATAGTTGTTTTTCAGCTCAGATAAATTCTTCTGCAGAAACTCTAGGGAAGTCTTGTGGAATCCAACCTGAAGTTCTAAAAGCTAACAACAGACTCCACCTTAATGATCAGACCCCCAGTGTCAACGTATGCCTGACATAAGGGCACCAAACGGTGACTCACACGAATGAAGTAGTTGGCGTAGTCGTCTTCTTTCGAAGCAAAATGATACAGATCTGCAGAGTACTGGTTCTGCACGAAAGAGGCACCCACTCCACATTAGCACAGAAGTGTTTGCTGGAGTGCAGATCAATGATGGTACTTTATGGCCTTCAGATTTCTACTGCTACATTATCATTAGCAAGACTCGTGTTGCAATCACTGCTCTTTGACCTTTGTGGGTCAACAGTGAATGGAGACGCCACCAATTCAAAAGTGTTGTGCCACCTATATCACATTGTACTTTACACTGGCCACATCATCAGCTACAGTGCACCATCCCGACTTGATATCTGTGCCGGCAAAACAAAAGCTTCATGCAACCTTGATGCTCTCCAGTCTCCGCCAGGCCTCCTCCACCTCCTCGCGCAGTCCATCCTGTTTGGCCTGCGGCCCCGTGCTGGCCTGCGCTCTTCATGAGTGGACACAGAGGGGACAAAGCGCGAGGGGGTTAGCGATGGCCGGAGACACAGGAAAGATCACCAGAGAGGAAGAACGGAGGTCAGATTCTGGACGAGCCACACATTCTCAGAAAGCGGTGAGCATTCTTGCAAAGGTCAGCTTTATAGATCCTGGTAGAGACTGACCTGTTGCGTGCATTATGCCAGTCCATCATCAGCTTGGCCAACTGTTTCTTATTCCTCAGAATTTCTGGCAGATCGTCCTGCAACCAAAACCTCACAAGTCAAGAACAAGCATGGAAATGATCCAATCGCATCCATAATTTGTGGTGCAGTCAGTCCTGCTGCAATGTGACTAATGTGTTCCTGAAAAACCTCGTCTTCACTAAATTTGCATACTAACATACACATGTCCAATGGAAAAAAAAAATTAGGGGAATGCAACTCCAGAACTTATAGCGCTTTTCCATTGGCATACAGGAACCCAGCTGCACCTGATTTTAAGAGAGACCTGTAATAGCACGGTTCCTGCTCCCTTTGGTTTTCCACTGCAGAAAGGTCGGCTCGGGATATGTGTGGCTGGATTGGAGACATTTGTTTACTGTTCATTTGGGGTTCATCATGATTTATTATGTGCTCATTTCTGCTAGCATGTCTGTGAGAGTCACCATGTTAGCATCTAAGGGTAGTGGAATTAGTCATATCTTGGGAAAATTTGCATTTCAAGTCTATTCCATTCAGTCTTTCTTTTTTAAGTAGGTTGGAAATTCACAAACTCCCAGTTATAAGTTCTGTGGCAAAGAAAAAACATCAGTTCGCAGTAGGGGTGGGGTACCATTTGGTTCCTGGTAGCAGTGGAAATGCACCATTAGTAACTTTCACCAAACAGGATGAATAAGATGATAAAAAGTGATATGAGTGCAATAATGTAATTATATACATTTTAAATAAGAAATAATAATAATACATTAATAAATCATATCACAAACATGTACTATAGGTTAGTTAAAAATACAGTACTATAGGTTAGAGGAAAGCGACTTAAACTTTGTTAGTTACACGCAATGCCAAATAAATAGAAATTAAAACATTGGACAACAAAAAATGTTGCAGAAATAATAAACTAGCGTGTTTTTGTGTTAATTTGTTAAATATTTTTAGAATATAAGACTTTGACCAGTGCAGTTCATGAATATACAATTCTTTTAAATTTAAAAACCGTTTTGACTGATTTAAATGAACGATTCATTAATGAATCGGACATCTCTTTCGTTCACTTGGATAGCTATTTTTCCGTGCACGTAGTATTTCTCGCTAAGGCCAAATCACGTATTGCATTCCTCTCTGACTGAAAATCGTGCAAAATACAAACACAATTCTGCTTTTGTATTGGACTCGGGTACTAATATATCAGTCACATTAGAACACATTGTCAATGAGATATCACACATTGTAGCAGAACTGGCTGTATGAATAAACTCCCTTTCATGATTATATAATTAGAACTCGTGCTTGACACCGGAGGCTCACTGCAGTTTCAATGTAACAATGAGAAAAGAACAAACATTGTTACAGTAGTGTTATGACCGTAGGTACTGGCCCCTGCTAAGCAATGAGATACTTGTTTTTTTTTAAGAAACTCTGACCTCACTGAGTTTACTGAGTGGCTCCAGAACTTCCTTTTCCAGCTGCACCTCAAAGTCTGCCAGTGTCTTCGCTAGAAAACTCTGCATGAAGCAACACATCTCCAGCACCTTCCTGACAAGAGAGAGCGCAAACACAGCCAGAGCACATGATGGGGGCCCTGCGGTATGGATGGAGCATGGCCTTGGGGCTGCATGACCCATGAATCGGCTTGGATGCTGGGCAAAGAAGCGGCGGACCGTCTCCCGGAGCATGCTGGGACGATAACTCTCAGTCTCACCTAATGGAAGAATCTGCGTCAAACTCTTTGAAACTGTCTGCCATGCTGACTGAGAGCATCATAAGGGGCAGTTTTTTCTGTGGGCCGGAGAAGGTGGGGGTTAGGTTCCTGTGGCCGGCAGACAGATTTCATCATCAGGCCCTTGAGCAAGACCTTTAACCCCAGTTGCTGCAGGGACTGGCTGACCCTACATTCCTAATTGTACGTCGTCTTAGATAAACGTGTCGGATACGTAAATGCAAAGTAATGGTAAATTACAATGTATGTGTCTAGCACACATCTGGTACAAATCTAATGTGGATTTTGTTATAAATGAATGCTGTTGGCACCATTGGTAGTGCATAGTGTTTTTGTTGATGTGATGTTTTTGAAGAATAAAGAAGTTACTCCATTATACTCAGATAACTGAGGTATAATATTTCAGGCCGATAAAGACACATGACAGTGGTGCTGGTTACCATGCGCCTGTCGCTGTCCAAGCCCTGCTGACTCTGCAGGCACGCTACCAGCTTTTTATGAATGACCTGAGCGGCTCTCCGGGCTGGCTCCACCCTCTGCTCCACCTGCAACCAATCCGGTTTGGAATTCGAGACGCAGAGATAAAATCGTCAAAACGCTGTTTGTTTCGGAAATCTGATATACAGGGTGCACAGGCACCGTCAAAAATATGTTGCTTCCGTTTCGTTACAAATACCAAACAAAATCGCAAACCTTTGAAAAGCGCTCATCCTCTGTTGTTCTTTGACAGAAAAACGACACCTACATCTGAACTTACCAATACGAGATCCCCATCAAGAAGATGAGTAGCATCTTGTGACCTAAAGGTTAAAAGATTTCAGCTGAATTCTGACATTGACCCAAACAGTTCTGTCCACTGGACCTCAGTTAAAATTTCGCCCTGAGGCGTTGCTTAACAGCCTCGTATTCTGACTCAGCTGGAACATGTTTGAATCACAGTAATATTGTAATGAATAAGCAGTCAGGGATAGATGGATGGATGGATGGAGAGATAACAGGTATCTTTTTATCTTAATATAAACACAAGGACATTGCCTTAACAATTGCCAATGGCTGCCATAGTATTTTCGATGCCACAAATTTCAGTGCATTCCTTTTCATTGCAGGGAGCCTAATAGGTCAAAGCAGTAGAAAATATATGACTTATTTAATGTTAATTTCTATTTTAAAAACATTTAATGGAAATGGGATTGGCTGTTTGTGGTAAAGGCAATGATAGAAGCAAAGTACTTGATCTGAACAAAAATGTATTTCCACGAACTTTCATTTTGATGTAAAAGAATGGCAACCTTTTCTGTTGTCGGAAAAGAAAACCTCAGGCGTGCAACTTGCAGTCACCCACCCTATTTTGCCAATATATTGCATGCTCTTGCTTTTGCTGCGCTCTGGGCTCCGACGTGAGACCTCGAGGCAGCGCGACATGCGGTCACAATGGACGGCGACGTTTTATCACCTGTGAAATTCACGAGGTTACGGGCTCCGAGCAAATCGTCATTTAATCGTTACTAGTTTGATGGTATATGGTGGGAAGTTGGGCATTAACAATCATACAAAGTATATAAATACTAAAGACAATTCTACTTAACGAATGTTTTCGTTTCGCAGTATTATATACTGTGCGCGCAGATTTGTGGGTGTTCAAGCGCAGTACCCACCCACCCCCCATTGTTACACAGATAAGACAACCTTTTATTCCGCACGCAAACATGTCAGTATAATCGACAGTATAGCAATGTCACTTATGTAATGCAGGGGATTTTTACATTTTAAGGTAGGCGTAGGGATGGCAGTTCGGACGAGCTGATCCAAACCCGGGCTGGGGGGGAGGCAACAACCCTAAATTCGAGCCCCTAAAAAGTCTTCGTTTTTACACATCTCAGAAATTAAGTTCACAACATAACAATGAGGCATAAATTCACTTAGACTAAACCACTCTCTCACAGACTAATGATATATAGTACAGATTTTATAGTAAACTAGAACCAGAGTGGACTCGGACAAAAGAGAGTGTGACGATTTTCTGCAGCGTTTGTCCGATAATTCAATAAGTTTGCTGCCTCGTTTCTTGGTATTATAAACCATCGAGGTTCTCGTATTTCTGCTGAAAGGGCACACTTTAGAGAAACTTAAATTCTAAAAAGTTCTGCTGTTCGGAGTTTACTGGTTGTTTTGCGCCGTTTACAAAAGTCTGTACAATCTTTATTTAGAGAAATCAGAAAAGAAGACTACTTACTTGTATCCATATCCCAACTGTTTCAACCGATTCAGCATGGTTACGTCGGGTTCATTTGTTACATTCCGTGATCCGATCCCCCCACCTCACTCTTCTTCAGTCCCGCTAACAGTCTGGTGCAGCTTTACACGGTGAGCTCATTGAATCAGCAAATTCTCTTTGCTTTCTTATTTCCCCGTAGCCTTGTAGGCGATGGCCAGCTTGCAGCTTTTACTTCTTACTTGAAGGGGGAATCTTGATGTGGACACAGACACACATGCAAAATCCCCACAGGCACTGCAAAAAAAGGAAGTTGTTTTTTCCGTGACATATAGAAAAAGAAGTGCGTTGACTTTCAAAAAGATATTTCGAAGCAGTTTCAGTAAGAATGGGGAAAAGCACTTGTAAAACGGTGACAAAAGAACAAGCTGTAAGTGACAAGAGGCCGGGTAAAGCTAACGTGCTGCAGTGTAGTAATATTATAGTAACACTGAGAGTAACACTGAAGAGATGCAGCCATCACTTGCGAGGACCTGATCGCTGCGTCGCGAATTACAGCAAGAAATACGGAGCTAAAGTGAATAGAATGCAAATGACAGGCAAGTCAGTGTACCTGTTTATGGCAGAGAAACGTAGCGTACAACGTTGGGTAAGAGTAGCTATACCATGCTCCCACCTGTTGGCATTTACAGATACCAACACACATTGGTTCTAATGAGGTGCACAGTTGGACCCCGGAATTGGCGCTTGGCAGCGATCGGGCCGCTTTGCGGGCTGCGGCGTCACGTCAGTCTCCGCAGCCAGGTTATGTTTTTTTGCAGGCGCGCAAACTCGATGCCATTTCGCAACACGACCATTTCTTTACGAGGCTCATATGTAACTGCTCTACCACCTCAGATGATCTCGCAAAATCTATATTAGATTAAAACATCTATTTTATGTGCTGACGCGCATAAGCGGAACATTGCGATATCCGTGAAGATTATTTATCGTTGAAGACGATTAGAATGTCGGGGTACAGAAAACTAAATGCTTTGCTTCATAAAGAAGTGTAACCCACCCACCCCTCCCCAATAAAGTAAAATATATAATTGTTTTAAGAAGCAGTAATCCCAAATCAGTTACTTCCAAGTTTCCACACTTTTGTCGACACATATCTATTCAGCGATGCAAAAGAAAGTACTGACCAACCCACTACAATTCTTAATCATTTGGGCCAATGAGGCATCAAGTAAGCCAGAACTACTTAAATGACAGTCGTAAAATGAAAACGGTGTAGAATAGAGCAAAACTAGGCTAGTAAAAATCTACAGCTAGTAGATCATAACTTGTAAGCATTCAAGATTCCTTATTTGCCTTTGTACATCAGTATATAGGAAATCTTTCCCAGTAAATGTAATGTAACATGTAATGTGCAGGATCGCCTTGTCCAGCGTTCATTCATGAAGCTAGAGTATTATTACTCTTTATTAGTCGAATTTTTAGTACATTTATACCAAGGCTGCAGGGTCGAATATCATTCAGATGCTTCAGTAGACTAGTGTTGGCTTGCAAGGAGCCCCCTGCCCCCTATCCACTGGCTGGATTCAGAGAGGAAAAGCAGAAGCGGTCAGACACAGCTGGCGTTGCGGACGGAACACATTTGCTGTAAGAGGACTAGGTCGTAACTGATTTTTTTTGCGGAGGTTTCTGTATAATAGCAAACCACTGCAATGCCGAAAGTCCTTTAAAAGGCAGCAAGACGGAAACCGCTCACCGGTTCAGACGAGACGTAAAGTGGAGTTTTATGTGTGGGAAAAAGACCATAGGTACATTGGTAGGACACATATAAGTTACGCGTATATTTGTATCTCAGCTGTAAAAATCAACAGTCTGTATCAAGCGGAAGTGTGAGTTTCCTGTGCATATACTGCCACCGCTTGGTGGGAGACGTGAATTTTAAACGGCGTGTTGCAGCACCGTCCTGCATTTCAATCATATTTTTTTTATCTAAAAAAAATCTAATGCAATTTTCAAACATCGCGTTATAGTCACATTAACGGCTTAGTCGGTTGATTCATGAGAGCACAGCAGATATATAGTGAATGGGTTTTAATTCAGTTCATTACCCATCCATCTAACCCCTTTACCCAGGACTGGGCAGTCACAGAGTCTGGAGCCCATCTCAGAAAGTGCAGGACTCAAGGCAGAAGTGTTCAGTTCATATTCACAACATCACAATGTCTTAAAGCCCCTGACGAGTTCGACCAGTGAGCAAGTCAGAGGCGACAGTGGCAATGAGAAACGTCCGGCAGAAAACAGAGGAGAACAACAGATGTGTCAAATTGGCTGGGTCGGCAGGGAACATATGGACAACATGCGGAGCTCCAGGGCAGAGAGCTGCGTTAAGAAATCTGTGTGACTAATAGGTGAAATTATATTAAGTGTTTTATAGTGCAGCATTCAGATAAGCAGGTTCCAGAAGGTGTAATTAACTATGACAGCTTAACTAGGTGGGAGAGGTGGAAGGGGGCATGAGGAATACCTGAGCACCCTGACCTCCAACTAGCTAATTAAACAATTACATTCCACCATATTCACCATACATTCCGTATGCAGGTTACAAGCCCTTTTTAATCTTAAGGCCTGATTCATGGCTAAAGAAGCTGTGACTGAAAAGGTTCAGTAAACACACAATACAAAACATACAAGTTAAACAACATAAGATGGAAGATAGGAATGGGGAGACTAAATCCATAGCGGACATTAGGATGTGGGCTCAGGCTTGGCTGTCAGGGACAGGCAGGTCCACTGTGGGGCCATTCTTCTCACTGATGGACATTTACTATAATCCTATAACATTTTCAAGGTATCAGCATGAGATCTACACATGCATGAATCCTTAGTGGAGATGAGAGGCCTATTATTCTCAGTCATACTATTCCTCCTTAAAATAAATATTACACTTGCTGATGCCACACACTTTTCAGAATTGTCTCAAATTGGAGGCCCATGTTTGATAAATAATACACAGAATGCTGTCAATTCAACCTTTTATTTCTATACAACAAAAGAAAATGAAGTCTAACAAATACCAAACACACACAGGAATCTGTAAACATTTGGTCCCGGAGAGCTCTTGCATTTAGGTTGCTCATTTGAGAAATTTCCATGATGACAAAAACCTTCCAATCTAAACCTGCATGGTAATGGAAATGAGACACAAGACTGGACCTGTTAACAGTTAAAAGTTAATGCAATAAATGTGGAAACTGGAATATCAGTCCACGATATTCCAGGTCCCTCAAGCTTTGCATTCCCGTAAAATGAAATTTCTGCAGGTAGTACAACAGGGGAAATGTATTGATGAAATGACTGTGTGTCTGTCAGCACCTCTGTGTCTAGACTCCACCCCTTTTGGTGTCAATGTGACTTTAACAAGGATATAGCCACCCCCCTTTTTGGAGGAGGGTGGGAGGAGCCAGCAATGTATCCCAGCAGCATTAACACAGTAAGGAGAATCAGTTGGGGGGGGGGGGGGAGTTAAAAATGTTTTGCGTGATGTGGAGGTGAAGACAATGGTGAGGCGTGATGACGATTTCCCTCCTTATTCCCCAGATGTGAAACGTGCTCTACACTCATCCACAGAGGAGGAGGCGGCTGGCGAGGGCTTGGGAACGCTTCTCGCCATCTCCCTGTCACAACCACCCTGGCCCCCTGAGGAGTCACACCCTCACAGCCCTCTGGGGGGGGGGCGGGCAGCTAGCGTTTAGCCTTTGTACCCTCCGCATCTTTTTCTGAAACAGAAAAGGGGGCGTCGGGAATGGGGGGGGATATTTTATGGCAGCGTTGAGAGGCACTGAAACTACATGCCAAGATATACACAAGAAGTCGCTCATTAAAGGTCAGTCTTAAGTACTAAATCAATATAATTGTATATTTATGACATTAAGTGCATCTCTTCCCCCTACTGCCTCCGCAGTGGCACTTGTGTCCTTGCGGCACATATTGTTCCCGCAGGTGGTGCACAGCCCCCGGCCGGGACCACGCACCTTTCCTTAGCTCCTCCCTCTTCTTTGCGGCCTCCTCACGTTGCTTCTTGATGATGGCCAGTCGGGCGAGGTCGGCGCGGGCCTGCTCCGTCTTCCCCTCCAGGTGGAGCTTCATGTACCTCTCCTTGGCCCGCTGCTTCTCGATCTCCTCCCTACCTCAGGGAGCAGAGCCCCGTCATTAAGGCGTAACGCGGCACCCGCCCAATGTGTTCTCATGTGCCGACTTTGAACAACAGTTACAAGTTGAACCTAAATGTCAAAAGAAAAACATTTAGAAGCTAAGAATGAATGTCAGAGGGGTGAGAAATGGACGATAAACGGCCTCCAACGTCATGACCGAGGCCAGTGCAGAGCGTCAGGGAGAGTTCATGGCTACAGTTACAATATTCTGGAGATATCCAAGGCAGGTCACCTCTCCCGACGACTGAGCTCCTTGGGTGCACTCGCCTCCAACTCAGGAACCTTCTTGTTCTTCTGCGAGATGCGATTAGGGTTCTCGATCTCTATCAGTCCCTCCACCCCTTTCCTCTTTTGCTGATCGAGGTCGGAAGAGAGATCATTAGTGTGACTGACCGATACCTGTTGCACAAACAGCAAACGCTACATCTGCTTCATAAAGGAATGCATCACACCCACTAACATGCGATATCTGATCTATTGTTTCAACATTGTAATTCACAAATGGCAGCTGCAATGATACGATGCATTTGACAAGGGAAAACACCATCATTAACGGAGATGAACTCTGAGTGACTCGAGACTAATGTGCATGTAACAAAAAAAAACTGCAGAATGTCATTCATGACGTATGTCCCACTCAGAAACCCACACAGGGCCAGCACGGTGCCTCTTACCTCACAATCCTCATCATCACTGCTCTCCTTGTCAGACTCCGATGAATTTTCTGGTTCTTCACCGCCATTCTCCTCCTTGCAAATATAAATATACGCTAACACATCCCACATAGCGCTCACAACACAAAACAAGCCAAATCTTGCATGGCCACAACTGATCTCGTCATCATTTTTCCTGAAAGTTATAAACCATAATTTGCACGATTTTATATTCCTGGTAGATACAGAACGACAGCCTGATAAATGCCGATAGTGAAAGTATTACTGCACAACAATCCATACATATAAACTGCGATCGCAGTCAGCGGATTTGCAGTCCGATTCGTACCTTTTCTCGTTGGGCTCGCATCTGCCGGTCAATCTCCTCGGGGTTGCTGAACTGCTTCGACCTGCCCTTGTGTCCCTTCTTTCCTGCGATCGGCGACAGTTAAAACAGAATCAGCGAACACGACGTGGGAGACCGGGGGAAAGAAAAGGCTGATTTAACACGACTGAGAGCTGGTGAATATTCTTCCCCGGACTCATCGCCTCCACGAGATACTTCTAGTACTTATGGAGACAAAAAAGAGCCACGCTGTGGGTCAGCAGGCGCGTGTGCAAAGTATCATGACATTACCGAAAGATTAACGCCAGTAATGACTTTGTATTTTCAGCGGTTAACAATTCTGTATCAATCGCCTTCAATTGTGAAGTAGTAGGAAATTAATTAACCTATTTAATCAGAATACTTCGAAGAATAATTAATGGAAATTCTACCATTGATTTTATACGAGGCATAGTAAAAAATCTCGTCTAAATAACCTGTCTGACGCAAACGACACAATGTAACCATTATGTATCCGTTTTATAAACCTCACGCGTTTCGGCAGGCAACGGAATCACAGGTTTACAGAAAAAATGAGGGAATGCATCGACCGGTCTTTCAGCGAGCTGAATAAGTACTTACCGCCTCTAGGCATTTTCAGGGTGTAGCGTAAAACCTAAAATATTCAGCTAAAATTATTACCTAATATTAAAGACACCTTTAAATTAACAGCCTATTCTTTCACTGTTTTACTACCAGCTGTACTTACACCTAGTTTCGTTTTACTGCAAGGCCTTCAGAGCCCCACACCTCCCGCCTCCTCCGAGCCTTGAGGCGGATTTCCCGTTCCTGTGTGCCAGTGTATGACAGAAATCATAGGCAGCATCCCAGTAAATTGCTCTGCCAATAGTAAGGCGAGGAATATATGATTGACATTGCTGTGCCCGAATCCCGATAGGCCAACCTATGACGGACGGCTATGCTACCCAATAGAATATTCCGAAAGACAACCCGCGGGATAATGATTCAAGCATGACGCACATGTTACTGAATTGTGGAGAACTTGGCTGAAACCGTCTTTATGAGTAAGACCATTGTGAATGACATGTTCAGTTGTATTTCATGCCTGAATTACTGCTTGGAAATGCGGTTGAACAGTGTTCTTCCCCATAGCAACGTTTTGGACATATATAAATATTCAAAATACTGAATAATGTTTCACTTTAAATTTATATACGCGACCTTGCTATCGCGTTTGCGTTAGTGATGTTTTATTGGGTATTTGTAGAATTATGACATGATTTTGGTACACGTCTGACGTGGCCAGAGTTGCCAGGTGCACGGCTCTCGAAAATACAGTTGCGGGTAAATGTTAGGAGGTGGCGGGGGGTTGGGCTTTTTCGTAATGTTCCGCGACAGTGGAAGGAGAAAAAGAAATTATTATGGATGTAAGCGGTTCCTGATCTTGAGTAATACTGAATACAACTGCAGTCATATATCATAAAACCCTGGCCTCCATCAGCCAATGAAAATCAAGCAGCCATTTGACAGGCTTAACAATCACCAATCCAAACCAAAATTGGCTGATCCATTTCTCTATAGACCCTCAGCCCACCCTGGCAAGGGAGCCTCAGGCTGCCAGATGGGGACGCTACAGCGACAACATTTGCATTTCCGCCCATTTCTCCAGAAATGTCAAGTTTACAGTTGAAGTTTCTTTTCCTCCAAATTCAGTATGTCATGCCAAATTTACCTCTTGGCATTTTTCCCTATTTCGTATCAGCCTACATAAATCTGGTATCAATCGAATCAGCAGATAGTCATTATAAATAGTTATTATAATCTTAAACTTCTTGTACAGTTCGGCAGCCAACCACACCCAAACTGCGCCACGCCCATTCCAGCCAGACAGCTATCTCAAGCATGCTTCAACCAATCCTCACCAAACCTGAGGACATATTGTAGCAGGGAACTGAAGAACGAACCTCCAAATCGGCGACCAATCGGGGTACTATGGCAATCGAATATGCGTCTTTAAAACAGCGCAAGTGACATTTTCCTCAATTCTCTTTGAATATTTTATAAATGGTCAAAATCCCTTTTAACTTCAGTTCTGTGCCAAATTAAAATATATTTACTCTTAAATGACTGCCATTTGCATTTCCTATAGATTTAAAAATACATTTCTATTAATCCTAGTCTCCACCCTACCTACAGACATCTGGTGGCATTTTAATCAGCACACTGCAGCTCTAAACGATTCATTAAAAAACGTGAACTTCATGTACAATACAGCCACCAGACACACCCAAACTCTATCTGTGCTACACACATTTTTGCTAGACAGCTATCACTCGTGCATGCTTTAGCCAATCCTCACCAAATCTAAACCTGCAAAACCTCTACACCTCACATTTTCTTTGAACATCATATAGGTGGCCAAAATCTTTCAAATACTTAGTTTTGTGTCTCATGCCAAATCAGAATATATAAAATGTTAAATGACAGACATGCTATTTCCCCTAATTCTCCTGGGGGGTGCTGCCTGGAGACGGCAATGTATCAAGACGCCCAGAACACCCTGCAACATGTGACGTCGCCACCACCAATGCCGTCCATGCTTCCAGGCTGC
>JAODUD010000095.1:6549128-6561006 GCA_026784285.1 Stomatorhinus walkeri | reverse complement strand
GGTGCCAGTCTTAAGTATCATCATAAATACTTAAATGGAGGAAAATATGTAAAGAAAATTATCAGGGCGCCAAAAAACGTCTGAACAAATTAAGAATTCTGCTACCAAAAATTGAATCATGAATAAAACCCAACCAATGATCTATCTAGAGCTGGGATCTTCAAATCTGGACCTCGATTCCAAATCCAGGCCTTGTTTTCAGTTCTCCCAGGTAGTCAGTTTAACAATGACTGATCCTGATTGGCCACAGGCTTCACACCTGACTGACAGGTAAAGGAAGGCTGGAAAACCAGCAGGGCTTGGACCTCGAGGACCGTGATTTGAATAAGCCTGATCTAGAGTTTGGGAATATTAGAAAGAAACAGAAATAAAACACAGAGAGGTGCATCAAAAAAAACTGTCATTTACATTTAAACCTGCCATTTCCAGCATCAAAGCACAACAGCTAAAGTCAACAGAAATCCTGCCCTTGGATTAAAGGCTAATCACCTTCACTCCAGGTTATATGATATGATTCCCAGCCAATACAAATTACAGGACAAAAGAATAAAGTTTAAAATTCCAGGTCGGAATTCAATGTTCAACCAATTGACAACTGTAAATACCCCACTCAGCTACTGTCAAGTTACTCGGTGACACTAGACAGCAAGCAAGTAAACACAGATACGAAAAAGATATAGTCGTAATGTTTGAAATGTGGTTTGTATTAAAATGCATAAGCAAACAGATTTAGTTTCCTGTGTGCAGGCAATCTGATCAGATCATGAGATTCTGCAAGTCTCATGTCAATTCAGGGTAAAGAAAACACAGCCCAGGCACAGATGACAAAGATTAAAAGTGCAGAAAAGATAAAGCCGGGAGCTGTACACTGAAAGCGGCCGGAGAGAAGAGCAGACTGACCTTTTGCGTACGGTGTCAATGCTGGAGCGCAGCTTCTCATAGTTCACATAGGCAGTTGGCTCAAAGCGGCTGACAGCCACCTTGGCTTTGGCGCGGAGGGCTGCTGCCATATGCAGCCGGCAAGCCCCCTGTCCCAGGGCAAACTGGGGGAGGACAGAAACCACGTCATCTTTTTAAAAGGATTAAAGATTAAATTCTTTATTTGCCATTTATGTGCAGGTAAAAGGGAATTCTTCTTCGCCTGACCCATCTTGCTCTGCATAGCTTGGGGGGGGGTCACAGCGCTGGGTCAGCCAATGTGCAGCGCCCCCGGAGCTGGGGGTTAAGGGCCTTCTCATTGGCCCACATGAGACTGTCCAGTGAAGCTGGGTTCAAACCGTTGATGTTCCAATCACAGGCACAGAGCCTAAGCCCATAGAGTCACTCACTGGCCCATCTTAAGACCATACCAAACGATGCTAATGTACAGACCCACAACATCTCAAGACCAGAGCAAACGATGTATAGAAGTGCAAGCCTTCGGAATGCCTCGTCTATAAGCAAGACATAAATGCAGGAAAAGCTTGCAAAAATACAAATCCTGCACATGGCATAAAAAAGCTGATCCTCTGGTCAGCTGAGAAGTTCACATTTTACAATGAAGAACTATCACGTGGTTCATTGTATCACAAACTTTTTTTTTTTTTAACTCAAAGTAAAACATTAGATTCAATAAAAACTGAAAATAATTAGCTATAATGCTGGTTTTATGTATCCATATAATTTGTCAGTTACATTTTATTGTCTTCTTGGAAACCTAACTGTACAAAAACTAAAAATCGGGTGAATGATTAAGCCTATTCATATAAAAATACTTCAGCTTCCAATCACCTACTGGGCTTCATTCTGGATGAGTCACAAGCTGACACTAAGTATTAGAAACAGGAGAAAGTTCTAGAACATAAGAAACGTAAGAAAATATCATCTGGCCCTGGAGGGCTTGACAAATTCAGTTTGGAGTAAAGTAACCAGAACCAGACAGGTACAGCTAATACCTAAACCAAACCTAACTCAGTATTTTTGATTAATTCCTAAAACTATTTACCTTCCCAAGGGATGTTATAATTCACCGATAATTAACCGATAAGAATTCTTAACCAGTTAAACGGTTAATTTTTTTTAAAGAATGTTCAAAGTTTCCAATGTGGAAAAGCATAGACTGCACAGGGTGACATCAGACCGATTGTCTGCCGCTGGTCTACATACTGCGCACAAGACTACAACACAGCATGTTGACCGACGTGTTGCTATTGTGAAGAAAAATCAGTAGCTATCAGTTATACTCAGTGTTGAAGTGGGCTACAATTGTTTTATTTATTTATTTATTTAGAAGTGCGAACATGACAACATTCCTTCTTGTTAAAATGTTGGTTGCTGATCATTAATTCGGCTGTATTAACCATCCGCGGCAGCAGAGCTGGTTTTTGTTACCGCACTGTCCATGCTTCGCGTTAAAAAGTGTGCAGGCTGCTTGCAGTTCATTTGAGTTTTACAATATTTTCCTACACGGGAGATGTAGGCTGCGCCGGACCTACCCGTGAAACGGATTAAATGCTTTCTTCATTGCAAAGCCTGCTACGTTTATGACTTATGTAAAGAATCACGTGTTTTCGTTTGGAAAAAATAAAGCGCTTCTAATTACTAAAATATTTCTTGTATTGATATTTGGTGCCGGACACGCATCCATTAAACAGTCATTTTCTTCTTATCGGTTAACGGTTAATAGTCGATTAGCGAGTGTCAACTATCGGTGACGAGACAATCTGAGATGGACATCCCTAATTTTGCCCCATCATGGCTTGGAGGGCCCCTCCAACAGGATGACGCGCTACATCTAATTAATCTACTGAAGCTGATTTTCAAAATACGGAACAATAAACACAGAAAAGGGAATTGAACCATGTAAGAAAAAGCTGTCAATGAACGAGCCAAGACTGATGACACTTAACACAAACATCTAGAAAAAAGAATCGTGATACTAGTTAGCGGGTTAAGAGTAGATTCTGATGCAATGTTGTAAGTCATGTTATAGCTAGATATCCGTCTAACTCTCAAGCAATTACAGGCGTTAGCCAAAGTGATTCATAGCACCCAAGGGCAGCGCTTTCTCCCCAGACACGTGTAAACACACTGCTTAAACGGGCGAGAAAGACGCACGAACTACATGCCAATAACCTTGTGATCACCTTGCAAGAGCTAACCGGCTAGCTTATCTATTCATCCATGCCGCTTGCATTAAAGACATCCCTAGCAGAGGTCGGACTCTAATGAGACGTGCAGATAATTTCCGATTTATTGTATTTGAAAATGTAGATTCATTAATATGACGCAATTAACTGATTAGACAGATCACATAAGATGACCTATGTCAACATCTAGGAGGTATCGGCGTTCCCCAATATATTCCCAAGACCCCTTCGCTCATTTGATCCTGTCATAATTCACACATTCAGATGAAAATGATGTTTTCAGTGCCAGCAAGGTTAAAGTCGCAAGAAAACTCTCACCTGAAGCCGGGTTGCAGTAAGACAATACGTCGCCATTTTGTTCACTGACAAAGATGTGTCGCGCTAAGATGACGTTCAGTCAGACTTTTAATGCTTTGCGTGCACCCATCACGCATGCGTGATGCAGATCTTTCGTAACACGAGCTATGTGTTCGAGTTATTCCTTTTAATGAGGGTCTCGCTGTCATCGTACAGGTGGAAGTTCGGGTCCAGAAAGTACAGATCCAGAGAAAGATTTTGTTTCAATCAACCAGATTGAGTACTCTGTGAATGCGACTATTTATGCTCAACTGATTGGTTGAAACACAATCTTGGTTTGAACCTAAACGTTCTGTCTCTGACATACAATTAGAGTTCTCCACAGAGAAAATCAGATTAGTTAACTTAAAGGTTAAAGCTGAGCAGCAATTTCAGTGTTACTTCTTTTGCGGATATTAATAATAGATGCGCATCGATGTAGGCTACTTGTTTTTTGCCTGAAATAAAACAATCATAAATAATATCTTCCATCATTAAATATAAAATTATTAATTTAGAATTACGTCTGACGAAGTTTACATTTTCTTTCGGGAGTACCATGTGTTACGAGTAGTCCACTTGTACAAACATGCCGCATAGGTCAGTTAGTGATTCTGAATTGTTATGCTGTGAAATAAATGTGTACCTCGGTATCTGTGGCTGAGCAGCGCGATATCCAGGGCAGCTACACTCTGCCTATGCATATTTCCCCCATCTTTTCACCCCACCTGAATTAAGTGCATGCTTATTAAAAAGAAAGGTAATCTCGTCGTGTAAGAGCACTGTCATACTCTTAAATGTCAATAACAGATCACGGTGCTGGAAATCGTACATGAAGATGCACACGGCCCTTTAAATGGTCTGACGAGAACTGACGTATAGCTGCACAATTTTAAACTGATACACCATCGTGGTGCAATATATATCTTCTTGTACGTTGCGAAGAAACTACATAATCACTTTCACCACAATCGCAGAATATATACATCAAATGAATTTTCTAACTATTCACTTCACCTATTCAGCAATATTCAACAGCAGCAAATGCACCATTTCATTTAACCTTCACTTGAACTAAACGGAGCTTGTTGTGTCCGTGGTAAATTCTAAAATGGAAATTTTACTACAGAAATAAAGAAGTTTCTGTATTACAGCAGGTATTGGTGTTAAGGTGTCTTTTAAATTCAACATTTAAATAGGCGTTGTACAGCAGGTATGGATAACAACGTGTAACTGCGCTACTAATTCCTCAATACTCCACTCCGATAGATGGCAGTATGCATTTTCTCGTTAATCATAACCAATACAACGCGTCTTATTTGACGCATGCACATTTAACATACAAAATTACTAAAAGATTTATAATTTAATTTTTGATATTGTAAAATACATTTGTTGTATAACTTCAATGAGAGCCTTCACATTTATATTATGTATAATTAGAATACCATATTCTTATTTTTTTGTTAAAAAATAGTTGAAAGGTCACACCCAGGTCGGAGTTCATAGGGTAAACTTGCGCCAGTACGTTTACGATCAGTTCAACATGGCCAAGCATCATCCAGATTTGATTTTCTGCAGAAAGCAAGCTGGCGTTGGTAAGATTTCACTTTTGATTTTCACCGATTAGTTCTGTCACGAATGAGGAAATGTACTATCGAAGTAAAAGTAAGACTGTATAAGGATGTTCGCATTGTTTACCAGCGAGCCGGCATGTATCTATCGCCGTTGCTGGCGTTCGGAGTAGATCGGTTATTTCCATTATCATTGGACATAAAAATTATTATTACCTTAACATAGGGGGTTGTTAAAGTAAGGCTGGTTAAGAATATATATATTACAGTTATAAAACAAGTAGAAACTGAGTATTTTAGTGCCCCAATGTCTGCCGCTTCAGTAGCTTGCTGATATGTTTATAACAAACAAAGATTGAGGAAACCTGAAGTTTTTAAACTACTACTTTTTATATCTGCTACCGTAAATACTATGGCCAAGAACGTCACTCCTCATTTGGTAAATTGAGTCGAGTTTGGTAAAAATAATGTAGACATGTTTTTTTCTCAAATATTAATGTTTATCTATGTTCTTTTTTCAGCTATTGGAAGATTATGTGAGAAATGTAAGTACTTTTTAACTTCTGCACTAAAACCTAGATGTGGCTTTAGTGCTTCATCTTATTGACATTTTTAATTTAACTTATTGTTTCTTAACATATAGTTTACATTTGTATAACACTTTACCTCAGTGGTGTTGCATCACAACACTGTGGTGGTTATCGACCTATAAATCCTTAGATTCATATATAGTAATCATTGACCCACCCCCCCACCCAGGTGATGGGAAGTGTGTCATCTGCGATTCCTACGTAAGGCCCTGCACGCTGGTGCGTATCTGTGACGAATGCAACTACGGATCCTATCAGGGACGCTGTGTCATCTGCGGAGGGCCTGGAGTGTCTGATGCTTATTACTGCAAGGAGTGCACCATCCAGGAAAAAGATGTGAGTGTCACAGTTTTCTAATTAGTGGATTTTCTGAGAGTTATCAGGGATTAACACTGCTTGAAAAAATGTAATTGTGTCTAAAAAGACATGAAATCAACATGTACCTAAGACTTTATGAATCTCATGTGCTATTTGGTTTTTTTAATGATTTTGTAACTGGTACGAAGCCTTTATCTTCTTTGCCTGGCTGTTTCATATGTATGTGTAAAGCTCTTTGCTCACTCATCCAGTCATGCATATTTATATTTTAATGCTCTTAACGTTGGTCATCTTAATATTTTATGTTGCTAATGTAGAAAAAGCTTTTTGCCTCATTTGGAGACGGCACCTCCGTCTGTACTTTCAAAGAAAAACATTCTGATGTGTTCGATTCCTTTCCTGCCGTGCTGAGCAGAGAGATGGCTGCCCCAAGATCGTGAACCTGGGGAGCTCCAAGACCGACCTCTTTTACGAGCGGAAAAAATACGGCTTCAAGAAGAGGTGAAGCTGTGCACCCGGGTGGGAGCGTGGAAGTCAGCAGTGCTGTTCTCTGCAGAGCTGTTCCAAGCCATTTTTCTGGTCTGTTTTTCACAAAAGTTTTTGAGCATAATAAAGTGTTTTCAGTTCTTTGTATCATTGTCAGTTTTTCTTCTGAATGAATGGTGATGAACAAAACCATGGACCTAAATGGTGTAAATCCATATACTGAATTGGATTAAAAATACAATTTATTACTTTTTAAATGATTTCTGAAAATTATTTGTAATGAGTGTCCTCTCTTTTCAAGCTGACTATATTGGCACCCAATTAGATAATATTTCATCCTTCAGCCAAATGAGGTTGTGTGGCCATCTCATTGCTTATACTTCTGGAAAAATACAATGCACTTCCATTATTATGAAACCAGCTGCCCTGATGTAATCTGAGGTTTTTTGGTTTAGTTTTCTCAGATGCACAATTGCAATGATTTGATGTATCTTTCAAAGCTGCAGCTATTTTTACGTTTCATTATTGCAATATGTTCTTATAAATATATCACTGATTTATACCTACAGTGTGCCCCTATAGGTAAATTGATTGAAATGGAAACAGAGAAATATATTTTCCTCCTGCAGTCCTCAGCGATGTTGTTAATGACATAGTAGCATTGTTTTTTACACCAAGGTTTCGATTCTCTAGATATTTTTAAGGGAATGCCTGGGATGTTTACATAACTTGATTTTTAAGAAAATTCATCAATAGTAAATGTCAATCCATATCAGATTATGCACCCATCTTGCAATCGCTTATCCTGGTCAGCATCACAAGGGTATCTGGTTCCAGTCTCAAGCTGCATAGGGTGCATCCTGGATGGAATCACAAGGCAGACGCTCACAAATTCAGTCATTCTCTATGGGCAATTTAGAGACACCAGGTAACAGAACTGCATGTCTTTGGTATGCAGGAGTACCTCAGTAGCCAGGATGAATCCATTCAACACTGACAGAGCAGACAAAACCCACTCACAGGTTGGAAGTGGGATTCGAACCCATAACACTAGAGGCACAAGTGAAATCTCCTGTGCCACCAATTTTAGATAACATAGTATTAAAAAAATGCTTTAGTTTCGAAAAACCTTCAAAGGATTATCCATAAGATACAGATTATATAGTTATATATGTCTTTTAAAATAACTTTAGGCATCATCACCAAACAAAATGCTCCGAACGAGACATTAAAATAGCACATACATCATTAATAAAAGATAACTTCAAAGAATCAATAAAATTGGGGAGCCACGCGAAAGTAGTCCCAACGTCAACCGCGTCACGTAAGCCGAGAAGTCAGACGACCGACTTGGGTATAAATGCGCTCGACGGCCGCGGTGTAAACTTTTGCCTGGTTACTTCGTTTCCATATCACCGCTGCTGCAATCGGAGGTGCATTTAACTGTGTAAAAATCCAACGACAAATTACAACGTTAGATTGAGCAGATATAAATCGAGTCGGTTGTGGCACTAGACTCCCATGTCAGACTTTGGCAGCTTGCAGCATCTATGGGGGGAAAGCTTGACATGCAGTAAGTACGGAGCACCGGTGAGGGATCATGTATCACTGAAGAAGTATTATATTCAGTGATTTTAATATGTTATGTTAAAGCGGAAAAATCGGCTACAAAATGTGATCTTGTGCAGATAACCACGGACATATGTGCTCTCATTTTCTGGTAAGGTGTTTTCCGAGTTGACATTATATATTACGTGTGCAACTTTGGTGAAATAACAGTTATTTTTATAGATCACATTCCGATCACGCCTTGAAATGATCTAAAACATTGCGTGCCGTAGCTTACTGGGCGCTCCTACAGTCTTGCATAATAACGCTGGAACGGCGTGTACCGCACAGAAAAGGGCTGTACCCAAGATTAATTCATTAGGGTACAATCATACCGCAGTTTCTGGAGTTAATGTGCTGGAAAGTGTCGGCGATCTGAAAAATCATAGATTGTTTCTGTCGTTTGTGTTTCATTGTAGTCTGCATTTCCACAATAGTTTTATAGCGCATATCCAATGACAGATATTCCTATTCATCGTGTTTTTTTTGTAGTGAGATTGGATATCATAAAATGGGTCAGTTTTAAAGATGACTCCAAAGTCACGATATTTAAGCAGAGTGATGTTCAAACTTTAACGGCTGTAAAAACGGTGATGTTATTGAATTTGTCCTGGTGTCCTGTACTGTCATGGCTTTTTCTGTGAGCTGAATAGTGTTGTTTCTACTATGTTGTAACTGTCACACATATCTGCCGTTTTCCCCTCACTTATCCTCTTATCACGCTTCATTGAATGCACATTAGCTTATCAATTTTGCTAGTTGTTCAGATTAGGAGACCTACTTTGTGGCGTATAAAACATTGAATTTGAACCATTTCAGCGGACGGGATATTGTTGGTCAGGACTACGTTTCATGACCTTGTACACCACACAAAAACCCGAATGTATGTTTCTCTATGGACCGGGATTTTCCATTAACGACCGCTCATCTTAAACTAAGCACTGCTGTAATAGCCCTAATTAGTTTGTCCAGTTCAGTATTACATTACACTGCTGGAAATATAGCGGAAACTACCTGGGTTGCAGTGAATAGATGGAGAGGAAACTAGTTTTACTGTGTTTTTGTAGCGGTACAATACAGTTCGTATAAAATACATACAAACCATGTATTTTAACTAGAGAATGGTTTGTCAAACCCCAAACGCCAATGAATTTAATAATATGCAAGATAGATAGATTTGGCAATTGTGTATTTTTATGGTTAGGGTTACTGTAGTTACTGTTGCTACAGTAAATAATAACACCTTAGCACTGGTATAACTGCAGGATTACTTTACAGATTTACCATATCTGCTTTGCTCTGTCTTTGTTTTTAAGAACATTTCATGTCCTCTGCATTCCCACGAGGTCACTTCATGTCGTGCCATTTACTTTGAATTTCTGTCTTCTGCAGATTGTGGTGACTGTATTGAGACCACAGAAAAGCTGTTGATTACTGATCTTGGGAGAGTAGCTGCCACCCAGCTGAACAAATGAGTTCTACCCCACCCATAACACCAAGTCATCCCCATTGTTGTGAACTGGAATAGTAGCCCAGTAGGAGGTTGTTTGAAGTACCAGCACTGGGAGTTTCGGGATCGAGGGGTGCAGACACTCCAGAAGCATGCTCACAGCTGTCTGGCAGGTTTCCTAGAGCGGGCCTAAGTGAATTGTCTTAAATCTGCATCTGGACGCACTTACATTATAAAGAGCAGCACCCAAGGTTGATCCATCCTGCAGTGATTTTCCGTATACCATCTGACTCTCCACAATCACATTACAAACTGAATAATCATAATCGAGCCGCTGTGTCACCTTTCGTGGCCCCTGAAGTCATGCATCTTGAGGTGAAGATTGCCTTGAACTTCATCGTTTCGTATCTGTATGACAAGCTGCCGCGTCGCCGTGCTGACATGTTCGGGGAGGAGCTTGAGCGGCTCCTGATGGCGCGTTTTGAAGACCACTGGTACCCCGAGACCCCTCTGCGGGGGTGTGCCTTTCGCTGCCTGCACCTCGGCACTGGCAGGGACACCGTGGTAGAGCTGGCAGCAAGACAGAGTGGGCTTGACATGGCAGAGGTACGAGCCAACGTCCCTCCTGAGCTGAGCGTGTGGATTGACCCCTACGAGGTATCCTATCAAATCGGGGAAAGTGGGGAAGTGCAAGTCTTGTACTCAAAAGACCCATCTGCCCAAGTGTGTGACATTGGAAGTGTTCAAGATGAGGCTGTATTTGGTGACTGCAATGATAAGATGCAGTTGGAAGACAAGCGATTAGGGTTCAATCCTAAAGCACAGATGTTTATACCAGTAGTAGGCAAGGTGTCTCCAATTGGCATACGGTCTCTCCCCAGCTCCCCTACACACTCCTCATCCCACCATAACTTTTTTGGATACTTTGGCTCAAGTTCAGCTGCCAACAGAGCTATTAACTCATCAAACAGCTCAACCCCCTCTCCTCCAAATTCAAGTCTGAATTATGGTCAATCTCAGCCGCAGCTTCCGGTCGTTTCCGACGGCCGTTCGGCCCCCCACCCTGTCACCTTTACGACTGCCAGTTTTGCTGCGACCAAATTCGGCTCCACCAAGATGAAGTGTGGAGGTACCGCTTCAGCAGCTGGACCTGGAATCTCACCTCAACCCGCGATGCCCTCACGTTCCCCCGTTACCGTACCCCACACCGGCCTAATCAAGCACCGGTCCTTCTCTCTACACTCTTTTGGGAGTCCTACGTCCAGCCAGCTGTCTCCTAATGCCAAAGAGTTCATCTACCCAGTCTCCCCAGTGGGATTTAACTTTGACTCTGATGTCCCACCTCTGCCTGTCCACACCACTCTTCCACATCCTAACCCTCTTCATGTTCACCCAACCGTTGGCCTGTTCTCGAACTCCCAGCCAGGTCATTCAATGGGAGTTGTCGGTGGTAGAGGTGGAATTTCCTACCTGGAGAAGCCGACATTCATGGATGAAATTTCAGGGTACAACCTGCAGTACACCAACCACAGCTCCCAGCCTGTAGTACTGGCCAGTTAATGACTTTTGATGCATTTCTGGGATGTTCTAGTTGTGCTTTTGGCTTGTATATTATTCCTGTTCACGGTTTCCCTAATGTCTGAGAAACACAACAGTCTTCCAGGATTGAACTTTTCACATGCCTGTTTTCAGACTAGTGTTCATTCAACGATCTGTTTCTAGTTTTTAGTTATGTTAACGGATTTAAATGAAGCTGATGAGACCTGTTCCATGAGCACTGTGGAAAACCAATGTAGTGGTGCTTTTTCACACTTATTTAGACTGATTACTGCTGGTTGCGGTTTTTCTCCTTTTAGGAAAAAAGTGATACAAGAGATCAGCCAACTCTACGTTGAACAATAGGTTTGGAATGCAATATCAAAATGATCTTAATTTGACTGTTAATCATGAGGTTTTGGTGTTTCAAGCCCAGTTAGTTTTTAAAGGTAGACATTTTAAACGCACTAGGTGGGCTTGAAACATTGATAATGTCACAGACCTTTTCCATGCAAAGTCACTCTACACTGAGGTGTTTTTGGCTGCTGTAACATGACTTTCACATTGCGTTTAACTAGGACAGCCTGTGAGCACGGTGACACATCGTGTCATGTGACTCCCAGATAGGATTACCTGTCCCGATGCTGGAAGAAGACTTTTCTGGGAATCTAGCAATCTGAGAATTTGTCTTCCTCTTTAAGATTTCCTTACTTGTACCTCAGGCATCTCAATGGCAGTAATACGTGAGAGATTGGGGAGGGGATGTCAAATGAGGGAAGAGATTTCGAGAAGGAGAAACGGGGATGCTGTCTGGCTTTGCTGTCTTGGGAAGGAAAACCACACACACACACA
>JAODUD010000095.1:6536647-6549028 GCA_026784285.1 Stomatorhinus walkeri | reverse complement strand
TCATGAAGTAGTGGTTCATGGTTGACCATGTTGAAACTGACCAGAGAAAGTGGCCTCCTCACCAACACGGCTTCTGGACGTCCAACACGGCGCACCCTGTTTTTTTCTCTCTATGCCGTCTCTAGGGAACACATTGAGAGAAGGTTATCACCACGAGTATGATGGATGGGGTGATTACTCTGTGACGTCTGTCACGGACGAGTTGTTATTGTTGTACGGTTTTAACATTTTGAATAAGAAATTGACTGATGATCAACGTAAATGTTTTTTTCTGGATGGCTGCTTCTCACATGGTTTATTATTGAGTGTAATCTTTCAGGTGCCTTCACCTTAAGGCTAAGTGTGATGAGGAGTGGCAGGATATCAGCCTTGAAAATTCTCACGTGGTCTACAGTCATGGGATTACATAGTCTTCAGGCTTCATAGAGATACATATGCATATATATGGACTATGAAAATACACTGGTATTTAATGGTGAATGTAGGTTATCCAGGAGAATGGTTTGATGGTGGCATAAAATGGAGGGAAATTCAAGTTGGGTTTAGATAAAGCGTGAATATGGGAGCAGAGCGTCTGTCACAAGACTGCTGACTTGGCTACCATATCATATATATATCATACAAGTCGATATTTCCTTTTACAAAACACATTTCCTTTTAGTTCTGCTGTTTCAGGGGTATCTGTCAGAATACCAAAGGAGGTGATTGGATGTCACTCCCAGATCACTCTTTTTAACTACTTGACCGACACTGTAAAGTCTTCTCCAGAGTTTGCAGTTTTACTTCATTGGATGAATTGATGTGGCCAGATGTTTCACTGAAAGCCGTTCAGGGTTCCGTCAGCCAGCCCAGTTTCTCGGTCTTCATCATGCCCCATTGTTGTGACACGTCCAGTACCTACAACCAAGCTCGGCTAACATGTAATGCAAGTGAACATGCTCTGGAGGGTCTTCAGTTAACCAGAGTCCAATGGCTTCTTTGGTTTCCATTTTTTCTGGGTCTGAATCTGGATTAGCGGTCGCTAACAGAATGCAGATTTGGAATTGGAGAACTGCTTCATGTTATGAGCTTTTTAACATCACTGCTGCTCTCTGAATAGTTTTTTTTTCGAGTGTGCTTTTCAGTCTGTTTTTGAGTAGTATTCTGGGATGCTGTTGTAATCCTCACCCAACCTTAAGCTCTGATGTCAGACTAGACTAATAGAAGACAGGTGAAGATGAAGCATTTGCACTTTTTTTTTTGGACGTGCAATATTTTTCCTTGCGATTATTACGTGTCACTTGTTCCTGATGGATGGGCACCAACATCTGTGAGCCAGTTTTATCTCATCGGTTTGGCTGCTCTAGAATTCAAAGCAGCACAGAGTTGAAAAATGTACCGATCGTTTATTTCTGTCTGCAGGTATGATTGGTACTTGGTCTTTGCATTGTAGATTCTGTACCTGCCTGTTCCGGGAGACCCGTTCTGTGTTTTCCTCTCAGTAGGCTGACGCCTGCACTTTATTTTACCTGACTTTGTTCTTTTTTTTTAGTTTTGTAATAAAAGACACCAAACCATGAAGGACATCCACTTGTGTGGCCTCAGTGATTTGCATTATTTTAGGTATTGCTAGCATTTGACTTTTTCAAGGCCTTCATGTGAATGGTTTCCAATTTTACTCCCTTCTCAGGGTCACTGGATATCTTCCTGGAGTTCATGTCGATTGTGGTGCTCCACAGCGGATCTCCTGGGATTTAACTGGACAATGGATCCATGTCCTTAGCTTCTATGATACCTGCTTTCCTTCATGTGGTGGAAATCCACTACCTGTGTAAGAACCCAGGGCGTGTTGCTGGAAATCTAGGAGCACAGGAAGGAGAGGTATCTCTAAGCTGTTACCAGCACAAGGCCGATCCATCAATTTGCAAAACCAACTCCCTGAAAACTGGATCTGCTGCTTCCTGGCACCTCTGCCGTCTCCTTTCAGTTGGTTACCCTTGACATCAGCGTTTGGCCTCGTTTCAGGACATCAGAATGGCGGTGATGCGGTGACTCACTCTTTCCAATCTTAACGGCCCAGAGCGTGTGCCATTTCTTACAAAGCTGCCTTTAGGGCCCATTCGTTCATTCACGAGAGCAACAGGCACGCTCTGCCAGGAAGTCCCTGTGAATGGTCTCGAACTGCAATGTGCGATTCTGCAAATGAGAGCCCATTGTCTGCTAAGCTCGGCTATAAATGTAATATTGGCCCAGGCTAATTCCGTAATCCCCAGCCCCATTGATTAGTGTGGCGAAACGCGGCAGTGCCCCCTGCTGCAAATAAGGCCACAAAAATATCTTGGCCTTTGAAAAGTTAGTTTGTTAACATTTTACATAAGGACATGTTTTTAGTAATTTTTAAACACATCCATAATGCAATGTAATGCTTTTGTACTACAAAAGCATTAAAGATACCTTTACAATTCAGCACGAAGCATCCTTAATGCTTATACTGACCATTATAATGCATTATAAAGGTATCTATAGTGCATTATAGATGAGAGCTTCATAAAACATTCATAATGCATAATAAACATGGTTGTAATGTGTTGTGCCTTTTGATATAGCCATGCTTGTAATGCTTTATGAATGTATTATGAATGTGTTTATAACTAAAATCATGGCCTTTATTATTACCATTAGTTTTTTCCTCCCCCTCAGATAAAGCTATTGCCCCCCTCCCCTCCGTATTCCTACACTCCCTTCCACCTCACTCCTCAGCCTCATTTTTCTCCCTCCCACTTCCCCCGCCCCCGATTACACAATTCCAGTCCAATGTGCATGGGTTACGTAACACATGGTTCTCACGCACAACCTAGGAACAATTACACCGGCGATCGTGGTCTGCCGGGCGGCCCAGAGGGCTCTCTTTGTTCTCCTTGGGTACTTATCTGTGTGGCTCTCGCTCTCGCTGGGCCCTGTACCCAGCAGTGTCGCTTGATATTTCTTGCATGCGAAAGCAGTGGGTTTTTTTTTTTTTACCGGAAGGGAAGAAACCTGTCGCATAACCCGGCTGAGTTTCAGGAACTCTTTATCATGGCGTAGGAGACGTAGCATTCCATCCCCAGACAGGGAGCGCAAAAGTGGCTTATAAAACAATCCTTCCTAAAACGTCAACGAGCGAGCAGCAGATTGTGAATGGAGCTACAGGCGTAACGCTCTTCACAGCTGCTGTCGCACGTCGGGAAAGGGCAGCGCTACTGCGCGTCGCTCCCGCCGGTCTCTTCTGCCAGTTAATAGGGCGCCGTTTACGTAACTCCCCCACCCCCCCGCGTGCTGCCCGCCTAGCCGACTCCCATGACGCTGCCTTGACACGCGCACCGAGCCCCCATACTCCGGTGTTGCAACAGAACAGGGAGCAAAATCTGCAATCTGTCAAATAGAAAAATGGGACATTTTATCTGCAGCATCAACAACAAATGGAATAAATGGCACAGATTCAAAATAATACCCATGGAGACTGCCAACGAAGGCTTCTGCTTACAGATCAGATTGGAACATTCAGTGTTTGGTCGGGGGGGGGTGCTTATACCCATGATGTTGCTATTTTAATTTGGCAGAGATATGTTACCAATATTAAACTCTTATGTTAATTACAAGAGACATTCACCACCATTGCTAATAGATAAATACAATCAGTTTTATTTTCAGGTTGCTCATCCGACATTTATGTAACTTACATAATTTACAATATAGTTCACAATGGGTCTTCCGAGCCTGGAACCGGCAACACGCTGGTCACAATTCATGTCCATCATGCTACCTTGTTAGTTTCCATGGTGAAGATGAATTTGCAATCTGAATAGTCCATGTTATGATTCTGTACAAAAAAATAAAGCTTAATTTAAACAAGAACCTATTTTACTGCAAAAACATCTGAAAATGTAGGTTTTCTATTCATACATCACAAAAAAAAAAAAACGTCAAATGTACCTCAAGCCTTGGTAATCCAGACAGGAAGCAATACATTAACACGATGTAAAGAAAAAAATACACAATATTGTTTCAGCACTAAGCCTGAAACTAAGTATCTAACAAAATTACACATCAATTAACAAAAGATAAGTGATGGCCCTGATATAGAGTCGAGTTTGGTTTCTGATATGTAATAATCCTGCCCTGCTTTCGGGTGAACAAGGCTTTGTGCTGTATGGGCTCAAGACACTTAAGGATTTAGGTCCCTGTGAGGTCGACACATCCAGTGCATCCAGTGAAAGGAGTTCCAGTACTCAGGGTCACTGTGGCGCGCCAGTTCAGCACCACCAACCCCACCCTCTGGCCTTTCCATCCAGCTGAAATGACCTTTTTTTAATGCATCGTGTTGCAAGTCCAAATACAAAGTGGAATTTTGGCATTTACCCCCCATAAAGATGCTGTTTCCTCCATTTCAAAACACATCTACGGATCCACATCACTAGAAAAGAAGAGGGGGGTAAACCTGCCTGCAAGCCCAGTGAGATACAGGGGATGAGACGGGGGGGGGCACCATCACACCCTTCATCACTGGGTGTCATTTTTTTTTTGCAGATTCTAAGAAATGTATCTCTTTAACTTACATAAATATACATACATGCTTACACACGTTAAAAGCATACTGGATGCCATTTTATACTTGGAAAAACACAAACCCAATTAGATTTTAATTTTTAGAAGGCTTCGCCATCCACCCCTCACATTTGACTAAACTGGACAGCCCTGACGTATATTTGGGGGGAAATACACACATGTACATTGTTGTAGAGCAAGTAAGTATGTATAAGCAAATGAATGTTTCAATATCTGGTTTTTCCCAATAACTTAAAATACAGAAACCAGTTCTTCAATACAACAATGGAACTAGAATATCTATCTAGAATATAAAAGAGTACATCCAGAGAAATGTACACCCACCTTTTAAAAAAAAACATACAAAAAATTAAAAATGTCCATTTTAAAAGTCAGAAATTTTGAGAAATTATTGCAAAGCTCGACCTAACTGTCTCTGTGGGCCTTGGAGTTTTGTCTTTTTAAATCTGCCCACGCGTCTAGCTGTGAAGAGCAGGCCTACTCGGGCAAACGCATCGCCCCCTTTCCAGGCTCCCGCTAAAATGTATTATTCATAAACACGGAAAGAAGAATTTCATAGACAGACACATACACACAAACTGACGACAAAGGCAAAAAAGGACAGATCTCATTTGTCTGCATTTTGTCAGCCACACACACACCAACTTCCTGTCCTCCTCTTCTTTCGCCTGCTTCCAACGTCCTCTCAGTGTTTTTAGTCCTCTGCTTAATTTATGCATTTATTAATTCATTTATTTCACTCCCCATCCCACACCGCCACAAATGAATCAATAAATCGATAAATTCTCACTGGTATTCTACCTCTGTTTCGACTGGGGCACTTGAGACGGGGGGAAAAAAAAAACACAAATGTCAGTCACCAAGAACACATGAAGGGGGGAATGGGGGTGGGAAGGAGAAGTGAAATTGTATTTTTTAACAACCAGCTATTTTGTGGATTCTAATTGGCATTATGTGGAATTAACAGAGTTCGGTGCTGTGTAACACAATCAGCGCCAGCCTTCTGATAATAACTGGTATCCATTTCCTTTGGCCAGGATGTGGCACAGACTAATACTCCTGGCCTGTAACAGCATATCAGATATGCACTGAATATGTATGAATATCATGCGTGAACACGTACATACGTGTGCTGCTCACCTAGCCACCATAATGTGTCTGTAGTGTCATCGTCCCGTGTGCGTGTCAGAGTGGCCAACGAGTGTCGCCGCCCTAGTGGCCAGTGGTGGATGTGTAAGCCATCCAACCCTTGCTCGCTCGCACTCTCTCTTACATTGGTCCATATTTGGCCTCGTAGCTAGCCACGACGTTCTTGCAGCGCCCGTAGTCCTTCCGCAGCTCGGCCACCTCCTGGCGCAGTGCCATGTTCTCCTGTTCCAGGAAGGCAGCCCGCACGGTGATCTGGTTCTCCTTCAGCCGGCGGGCGTCGCGTGAGCGTTTCGCTGCCATGTTGTTCTTCTTCCGCCTCTGCCAGTACTTGTCGTCCTGCGGCGGCGAGTGGTGATTGGTGTAGAAATCAGCGTGGGGGGGGGGAAACGGGAGGTCGGGACCCTCCGCCCGCAGCAAGCCCACCCCTTCCCACGTTACCTTCTGCTCTTCGGGCACAAACACCTTCTTGGCCTTCTTGATCATGGGCTGCGGCTTCAGCTCCTCCTCGGAGAAGCGATGCTTGCGCGGGTTGAAGAGCTCCCCACCCGGCACGCTGGACAGCACCAGGTCGGTGGGATCCGGCTGGAAGTTCACCTCCACTTCGATTTCTTCCGGGTCGATCGAGGTGGGCGTCACGCGGTCCGCATCTTTGTCCGCCTCTTGCAAAATAAACAAACAAAAATCCGAGTCACATGTGGATTACCGACTTCGCCATTACTGGGTATATGGGTTTCAGTGTAAAGCACTACATTAACGGTGCCGTTTTTCAAATCAGGCCTGAGTCACTTCCTATCTGTGAACTTGTTTGTGCTTGCGATACCTTCATTGTTTATTAATGAACCCCATGACAGTTGCCATGCCACTGATCCTCACCTGCGCTGTTCTCAGCCTTGGCCGCATTTTCCGTTGCTGACACAGTGACTGTAACCAGCTTTTCTTCACCCGGGTCCAGCTCAACCACGGGTAGCAGGGGGGTGTCGGCGGTGCTGTCCGGGCCGGACCTGGCAGGGGACGTCTCCCCAGAAGGCTCCTGGGATCCTTCTTTGACCTGGTCCTTCTGGTGGTCCTGCTCCAGTGGCGCTGGGATGCCATTCTCCAGCAGAAACTCGTCCAGGTCCATGTACTCCAGGTGGAAGGTCTCTCCATCATAAGGGATGGTCTTGTCCCATATAGCAGGGGTTAAGGAGGCCGAGGGGCCCATACCACCGCTGCCCCCGCCTAATCCACCACAGTCTCCATTTCCTGCTGTGCATATCAGATCCTTGTCCTTTTCTACAGGAGGTCGTGTTCGGGGGGGGGCAGTGATGAAGCACAATAAAAGAGAATGGGGGGGGGCGGGGGAGTAAAATCAGCCGTATTTCAAGACAATTAAACCATATAGGTTTCAAGTAAACAAACGCGTAGCCGCAAATATTTTGAAGCACCTAACAGAACCGATACACTTCTCTGTGCAAGGCATTTAACTTTTTTGAACTACGTCAAAACACGGCAAAACTATCTTCATTAACATAGTCCAACGGGATTAAATCGATGCGTGAAACTGGCACTCCTCCCTTGGTGCGCTTATGATACTCCGCTGCCCCTGTTTGTGTACATAGTGTACTATAATCCACTACGCCGCACGGGCTGCAAGATGTCTGCCCGAAGACCACACTCGTTCACACTCGGCTCACTTCGGCTCTCCGTACAACCAAGTAAACACGCACTGCCATCCCAGTAAATCCCAAAAACCAACCGTGCCTTACCGTCGTCACCGTCCTCGAGTATGTTTGGTGGGGGAATTTCCATTATCTTCTTCAAAACAACGGGAAATGAACTCGGGGGACCGGAGACAGACTCCAGGGAAACAGTTACGGTCGACTCCCCGGGCATTGTCGACCAGCTAGGGAGATGACTTAACGATCACCAGCAAACTAAGAATCTGCTGCTTGATCACATGCAACCGGATAGTAGCGAATTTCCTCCTAATCCATGTATCTCTCCGTTCAGCCCCGACCCGTGTTTGTCCTTGGGTCCGCTCTTAGACCCAAATTAGACTATCAAAACACGGACACCACAAACCACTCCTGCGCTTGACCTGATTCCCCGGATTGTGGACGTAATTTCGTTATTCATGGGAACTACGCCCCTTCCAAAAAGCACCGCCTCCTTACACCAATAGGTTATACATCCATCCTCATGAATATTCGTTTTAATTTACGCCCGAATCGATACAATTCTCATACTTTCAAATTTACCGCAGAGCTCATCACTGGCCAGAGTTGAACGCATTTTGCAGCCAGTTACCACGAGTATAATTTTAATCTAAACACTCATCAACTAGTGTATCGGAAAACTTGCAATTAAAATTAGCATACATCTTCCAGTTTGGCGTAAAACAAACAAAACTTCATTCAGGTATTCACTTGCGATACTGGAAACTTCACTTATTAATACATCATAAAATGCACCTTGCCCGTGCACATGTTGAGTTTTTTGTTAAGTGTAACAATACAGACGGTAATCACAGTACATCTTGCAGAAATCCATAATGAATTTTAGTAAACAGTATTCCCCCCCCCCTCCACTACCCTTATTAGGATAGGGCTAAGTGGTTAGAAGGATGCATGGCATTTTAAGCAAAAATTACTCGAGAGTTGTGAATATTTTGCTATTTAATTCTGTTCACAGACGCCACATCGTTTTTAATCTGTTGGTAATATTAGTCTTTCACGTGGTCAAGCACATGCATCTTAACACGTCAGTGACAATGCAGCAGCAACATTTAACGTGTGACACGTGTGGGCGGGGATGCAGTGTACGGGAAGAGTTAAAACACGCGTCCCGTGAGGCCGTGCATGTTTGTAATACTGACATCTGAACTTGAAGAATTCCCAACAACACAATTAATTACGTTAATGCCCTCTTAAATAACGGAGCATTAAAAAATTCCAGAGCTATGCATTTGGAATAGCTGCACAATGATCGAGAATCGTTTACATGCAGTCAAATCGACCACATATCCTCCTTCACACATAGGCACAGTAGGTTGGTTAATACCCTAGGAAAATTTCACAGGAAAACTATTGAAACTAAATATAGAACAGCGCGATCACCTTTATACACTCACAAATTTACAATAACTTAGACTGGAACTGTGCGCACACCCACCACGCGCTTGTGTTATTCACAGTACTGCAGTGTGGTTTTCAGCAGGAAGTGCAAGAGAACATTCTGTACCCAACGGCATTCCACCACTTCTGTTTTTTTCCCTCCAATATATTTTTTTGAAATCCTATTTTTACAAACGAAATTACAAGAGTAAACTCATTAAAATACATTAGCACGATGTTATACCGAGAACCTTCCTCGATTTTAACGGAAAATTTCGGCTATCTATAGAAATGGTTCCTCAATGTCAAATCACTGTACTCCAGAAAGCACAACAAAATGGGTCAGTCCTTCACTCTGTAACTAGGGTACTGATCCTGTGAGTCAGTGAATTACTATTGCATTTAATTTAAACAAACCAGCGTTCTGTTAGATGCGTACTTACTATATAGGCTACAACATTCTGTAATAAGGATAATCGATCAGTGCCAAAATTCACATAATTAACGTGTCATCTTTTGGTAACGATAGAGCTTCGCTCATAATCATGCTGTTTAATGTAGGTTATACCCAAAATATTAATATTTGCGTGTATTACCCACTTAATTCACATAACATTACAATGAAGTAGCGAAAGTTATTCAATATGCATGTTTACATAATTTGCAATGCAGACCACCAATTAAAATGTGCAAATGGTCAGTTGTTTTCATATACATGACTTAAACGGTGGGATTGTAGGAAGTTCTGAACTTCTATATAGGATACATAAGGGAACTTCAGCGAACCGCCTCAGACAATGGAACAGCACCACCTACTGATGAAAGTAAGTGAGCGAATACGAAGTCCATTTAAACTGTGGTACCTTAAATCCGACAAGTTACCCCGATAAGCCAGTAACCCCACTTTGTAGTACAGGCCGCTGGTCGAATAAAACTAAAAATTCCGAGCTGTTCTGATTATTATGTATGTACACCGCATGCCATTTTAACTTTAAGAAAAGTATGCTGAACATAATCTCTTTAATGTGAATTGTGTTTGTGTAAAGGTCTCGAGGGATTTATTCACACTAAGATAAACTTTATTATATTGTGATAACATTGTTTTCGATTTTCACTTGACAAGTGAACTAGGGGCGGTATCATGATTATAGGGGTTTGAGAATAGGTGTGTTCGATTTAAGAAGTATGAATGAGTTGAGAAGGTGGTCTTGGTTTACAGTGGTGTGATAGGTAAACCAGGTGAGATGGTTTCGGTGGATATTAAATGTTGAATATCCAAGTTGGATTCCCGTTCGGGGGTCTGTAATGCAGACAGCAAGGAAGGACTGGTATAGGCATGCTTTTTCAGCGGCATCTTCGCCGGAAGAAGCCATGAGTTCTGGGATCATTTCGGATATTTAAGGGCAATCCCACTGAATCGCTACCATTTACGTTCCAAGGACGTTATATGTATAAAAATGCATGAAAAGTAGTTTTTATATATTAAATATCTGTTATTATAAAGCTAAACGCCCCTCACAATTCCTTCATTTCAAATTTAAGATACATAATATAAAATATTAATAACACTGCAAAAAATAGTTTTGACTAAAAAATAGTTCCTGGTTACATGCTGCACTTCACCTTCAAAAATCTTGCTTTTTGTATTATGTGACAATATTTCACGCCTTAAACGTGTGCTTTTTTCTTTTAGTAAATCAATAATATGCTAGTTAAAATGCACATTTAAGTTGTGTCCCCAGTTTTTCACTTAGTCCTGTTACCCTAATGCATTTCTGTCCCTAAAGAATCTGGTACATTCCATATGCGTAATGTTTAACTAGGATTTGCATCACCCCAGTCACCTGAAGACCACAGGAACACCAAAAGTAAATTCTCTCACCTTCCTGTATTTTTGATTTTTGAGGCGGTCGAACGTGCCGCTCAGTCGTTACCCCAATTATTTCCTAGATTGTACTTATTTATAAATGTATAATGTGTAAATGTATAAATGCATTAAGGAAATAGGCCTACAATTTTAATAAGGTTACTTGAATGTGCTCGTTGTCGTCATATTGTTAGCTTTGATGACACTTGACTATGGTTCACAAATTCGCTAAATGAATGCTAAAACTCAAAGACAGAAGTACAACTTGCACACATTTTTTTCTACATATATTTTACAACAAATTTATTTTGTGAGCATGTAACCAATTACTTCTTTTAAATAACACTTTTATGGGAACACATAAGAACTACTTGATATGATGCAATTTCCAATCAAATGCAATTTAAACAGTTTTGGTAACAGGATAGAGGAAAAATGCAACCATCTCCCACTTAAAATCCTCAAAAAATTATATAAAGCTGCCTGAGATTGACCAATGTTGAATAGCTAAATGTATGTTATTAGATTTATTGTTGAAAAAGATGAAAAAAAAAAAATCTAGTTTTGAAGTGGTAAATGGACTGCATTTATATAGTGCTTTTTTCTACTCTTATGTGTACCAAAGCACTTTACAATTTATGCCTCACATTCACCCTCACACACCGGTAGCGGAGGTTGCCATGCAAGGTGCCAACCTGCACACTGGGGGCAATTCAGGGTTCAGTGTCTTGCTCAAGGACACTTTGATGGGGACAGGAGGAACCAGGGCTCAAACCTGCAACCTGAGAGTTGCCGAACGATAGCACTACCTCCTGCACCGCCACCTTCGCTTGAAGATTTTTAGCATGCAAATGGCACTGATTTGGTAGATTTAGCACTCCGGCCATTTTAGCACCATGTGGCTTGTATTCAGCGCCAACCACAGGGTTCAGTACAGAGGAGCAGGCTATTCGCATTCCTTTGCGGAGTTCATCAATAGACTATGACAGTAGGCAAACTACGTATTTTACAAAGATTGGAAATCAATAAGATCCATAAACTGTATTTGATGCCAGTGAGAGGCCATGTATTTACAGATGAATTCTGGGCAGCTAGTGTTTTTTTCCTTTTGACGAACTCATTTTATGGCCTTGAAAGGCAGTTAAGAAACAATTGCCCCACTTCTGCCCTCCCCCAAAAGTTCTCCCCCATTTCAGATTTCTACCGAACTTACTGCCGTTTATTGTTTTTGCTTGCTGACCGAATTTAACCTGGAAATTCACTTTGCATTTCCTGTGTGTTATCGATGTCATCTTACTGTCAAATGCAGGGATTTATCAACCAGGATAATGCAAGAAAGTTAATTATACTGGACTAAATGGGATTTGACTAATAATGCTAATTCTGCTTCCTAAAACACTCCTCTTGGACAAGTTCGCTGCCCATAGTTCAGTGATGTCAACAAAACACCAGAAGCGAATTAAAGCCGATTTTATTTTAGTGTCAGAAACAGAGGAAGTCGGTCGTAAATGCAGAAAACTCCAATACACTGTGTTCCCAAACTTTCGACATCGGAGTGTGGTAAAATTGAGAAAAAGAGATGGAGAAAAATCACATTTTCAAAAACAGTGTCTGTTTATTGTTAAAACGTTTTCATAAGATTTGGTCCATGGTCATTTACTTATTTTCATCCAGGGAGAGGAGGAGAGG
>JAODUD010000095.1:6505927-6516585 GCA_026784285.1 Stomatorhinus walkeri | reverse complement strand
AAAGCTGTATAAAAAGAAATCCGGAGGCGATTCAGTACAGATATCATTATTATTATTATTATTATTATTATTATTATATTTTTATTAATATTGTTGTTGTTGTTAAAACGACATGTAATCAGAGTCCGGGTTGCGGAGACTGTATAGATGGAATTTCTCCCGGATGCCTTGAATCCATCGACCATGGTACCGACTGTCAGCTTCCTCTTCTGCCTTTCTGAGCATTGCAGCCTTTTCCAATTAACTGGTTTTTCTCAATATGCCCAGAATAAAACGGCTTTGATCTGGTAATTTGCACTTCAAGTGAGAGTTCAGGCTTGATTTGATCAAGAATACAAGGCTTTGCCAGCGAAAAAGTTGGACAGCATCGATATTTTTCCAGTCTAGTTTCTTCATAGTTCAGTTTTCACGCCCACAAAGGGCCACGGAAAATAGCATATCCTAACCAATTCTGATCTTTGTACTTATTAATATAAAATTACTTTTGAAGATTTTTTTTTGTAGGCCCTTCGTTGTACCTCTGCCAGTTCCCGCCTGAGATGTATTTCCTGATGTTTTGTTGCTGCTGATTGTTCCATGGAGGTAAAAGCTCTATAACCTCTATGTCTTTGTAATCAGCGCCAAAGTTTGCTGCAGTTCTTGTGGTCATAACCTTTGTTTTACTCTGCTCGTTAACTTACCTCATGAGTGTCTTGTGATCTTAATTTTGTGATGTCATTAGAATATCAAAGCTGTTGATGTTTCTTCCAATGTTTAGTTCACAGACACCTTCATCCAGTCCAGTTTCACTCATTATACAAGCTGCCTGGGCATGATTATAGTGCGCACCCTTGTCTAACTCGTTTAGACAACTTCCCAGGGGGCGCTGACTTCCTAGCCAATTTTATTTTGCGTCGGATCGGAGGCGCAAGCGATGATGCATGCTTAGAGTGCCACAGGGAGGCCAGTATTGATCTGGATTCCCACATTTAATCCATAGCTAGTAGGTTCTTTTTGGCATAAAGATTCTTCAAAAGGGCAAGGGGATGCTTTGGCACAACCATTTGCCTTAGAACATTCTATAGTGTGGAATATAATGCTTAAGATATCCATAAGTAAGGAATCCATTTCCAGCTTTAACAGTCCTTGCTTTCCTTGATTCATACACCATATAGCCTACTACGCATCCCAACAGCTATCCTTCCTTTGCAGCTTCAGATTTTAATTTCCAGCAACATCAATACCTGGACAGTCAAAATGGTTTGACTCAATCACATAATAAACGCTAATTGTACCACGAAGAACCAATAGCTTACTCGGTAGTGCGTTGCGTCCTTCAAGCCTGAGGGATGCATCTTCCTGTACTAGATCGACATTAATTGTTCTCAACACAAGTACAGTATACAGTGTGTTTATTGTATATATCATTTTATATATAATTTTAATAAATATATTGAAACATGATTTATTTGTAATTTAAATATGCATTAAATTCACAGGTGAACCGAGACGGGAAAGAAATGTGACAACCCAGACAGTGGGTGCGCGTTATCAAAGAGGTCGTGACTACACTTCCCGTGAGCATTTCTGCTTTGTTGCTACGGACTTCAAACAGCTCAGACGTCACATAGTGACAGCAGAGCGGGAGGTGGTGTGACGGACAAGGAAAAGCAGAGTCTTTACACAGCATCTTAAGGTAGTTTACATTTATTTGTCCCGTTTTCGGTATGGTAGTCAGATGTTGGTCCGCTGGCAGCCAGGTGTTTGTGTAGATGAGTAGGTCGGAGTTACAGTAGGATACCGGTCCACGGCACCGGCACCGGCACCGGCACCAACCGCGCAGCTCGTGGGACGAAGAGCGCGGTAAGGCCGCGTCGCTGATGTTAGTTAACTTTTTTAAAGACACTTTTTTTTATTCAGGTGGTGATATTTATGTTTATTACTTGTCGGAATTTAAACGCTGATTGGTAGTATGTAATTTTATAGTTGAACTCGGTCGTTTCTTTAGGCATTCAACTGGCGGTAAAAATGCACCCGCGGCTGGATAAATTAGCAGTGTGTACCGGAACCTCGCCTTCCTAGTTAGTTATCAGATGCTATTACTTAATCTCTACGAAGTAGTTCGTTCAGTATTCGTTATTTTGTCGCGTATAAAACCTAGTCGTTTTTTATGAAAATAGTTGACAAACTTTTGCCTAATTTGATGTCGCAATGACCTGGCGCCCGGTTTCACTATCGCGTAGCAGGTACACCGGCATTCTTGTTGTTTATAGGTATAGGGTTTTGTGATGTACAGCTTTTTATTTTATTACGTTTTTTTTTTGACTGGTAGTAGGGTTCACAACCCTTCTTGTGTAACGTGAAATGTAAGCATCTTCCAACCTCTCCATCCCAGACAACATACGGCACATGAAAGTTCTGAATGGGAGGGCAGTTGCTTGCTGTGAAATAATTACTAAGTCTGCTGTTGTTACATGCATTTGATAAGATTCAATTAAGTTTATGTGCTGTGATTTTAAATGTGTGCACGGATGTTGCCGTCTCCCATCCCACTTACCATATGGTGTGGTGTCTTGCGCAGGTAACTAGATGGCTTCAATCGACATCGCTCAGCTGGCCGACTCTCTGGCCAAGACCCAGGTGGGGGATGGAGAGCTGAGTTTCAAGGGCCGAGGACTGAAGTTGGACAGCGCCCAGTCTGGTGAGAATAAGGCATTCGTAGTAACGGATTCCGTGTGAACACGAGCGGCGGAAGAGCTGCCCACTGGTCCAGAATTGTCATCTTTAACGTCCTGCAGAGCTGTGGTGTGGATCACTAATGGTTCAGCTCCTCTGATCCTTGGCTCTGGTGTGCAGCATGCTGGGGCACAGGCAGGTGTTGGAGCTGATTTTCTGGTTCTCGCATAGTGGAGGAGCTGGTGCGGGAAATCGAGGCTTTCCCGGAGCTGCAGGCCTTGCGGCTGGAGGGGAACACGGTGGGTGTGGAAGCGGCAAAGGCCATCGCCGGGGCACTGGAGAGCAGAAGTCAGCTGCAGGTAAGATGCCATCAGGCCCGAGGTCCCGTGTTGCAGTGCTGCTGGCTTTGCGGTTTGTTCTTTTCCTGGAATCAGCGCAGAGCGGAAATTCTCACTTAGGACTGTGCTATTTAGCTTGCTTCAAGAACAAAAATGCATTTGTTTCTCATTTGTCCCTGGGTAAAAATAAATAAGCCTTGAGCCTTGCTAATAGCACATGGCGACATAAGAACTGTAAAACTGACTCCTTGTTCACACATTCTTTAAAAGCAGCATAAGATGTGTTTGTGCTGCTTAGGGACTTAGGGAGCAAATTGGGAGAGAAATATGACAAATGCTGAGTAGTATTCACTTCTTGCGGAGGAAATGCCAGTAGCACTTGGTGACTTCTTGCTTAGTTTAGTTTGAGTGGAGGGTTGCAGCCTCCATGATAGTGGAGAAGCTGATCTTTGTGGTGGTCCTTAGGTTTTTATATTGTCATGGTTTTCTGCTATGTAGTACTCTCTATTACTTTAATACTACCCTGTTCGTTATTTTAACATCTGTGTTTGTAATATTAAAGTTCTTCATCAAATGAAACAGTGACTGTCTGGAATATTAACTAGAATGGGCAGGTCGCAATTTTAAATATTTAAAATCTTTGAGATGCGTATTGTGACACCCAAAAGCTAGTAATCTGTATAAATTTGGCATATCCTTATGCTTATTAAATTAGGCTAGCAGAGCGTTGCGACAGCTTATAGTCAGGAGGGGTCAGATATGTGTTCACCAGTTACTACTGATAATGGGGCCTATTATCAGGTCAAGTTAGGGTCGACCTTTTCATAATCACTCTTGTGGTTGTTATCCTGTTCAAAACAATTTGATTTCTTCAGCTATTCATTTTACTTCCGCATGTACTCCTTTTGCTCCTTACTCATATCCTTAACCCCCCCTCGACATTCATGCCTTTCTTATATTGCAACAGCCTTATTTCTCGGATCAGGTCTGTGCCTTGATCCAGTCCTCTTGCAGAATGAGCTATCATATCAAAATACTTTTTAGTTCCGCTTATATGCATGAAAGCCTAGTTTTTCTAAGTGCAAGATAATATTCATTGTTCAGCAGATTAAATGCAAAATACCATACTTTTCCATAACAGATCATAATGTATTATACAGTCATATATAATTAAATTAAGTTATAACATAAATAGTAACATAGGTAACATTAGTAATTACTCATTGAATTAATATATGATTTGCGTAATATTGATTGCTTGATTGTTCTTCCACAATGGAAAAACAAGGTAAAAAGACATCAGTGGTGTGGCAGTACTTTTTGCAGTCTGACAGATTTATTAAGCAAAAGAATAAGCTCAATTTATACAGATTACCAACTTTTGGATGCCACAATATGCTCCTCATTGATATTTTATGAATATTACTAAGCTGCCTGTGGAATTATGATTGTTACTAAACGTTGGTATAGTACTGAAAAGCCAGTGTCCGGATGAATTTCTGCACACATCATCTAAATGGTGCAGAACTAACTGGTGATTACTGCGTGATATAATCGCAGTGTGATATCATGCAGTGCTAGTACGTGTGCTTAGACACCTGTACACCTGGCTGTCGTTTCGTTCTGCGCAGTTCTGCTACTGGAGTGATATGTTCACCGGCCGTCTGCGATCTGAGATCCCTATCGCTTTGGTAAGTGTCCTCTGCTTCACCCTACTGGTTTTTCCCGCGTTTTTTTTCCCCCAGTCTAGGGTTGGGGAACGTCCAGAAATGAGACAGACTGGGGAAGAACTGGGGAATGACGGGACAGGAATGGGAATGGGAAAAGGGAACACACGACACGATGGGTTCTTTTTTTTATAGTTTTTTGTATTTTATTCACACAGACTTTACAACATAAAAGGTGAAACAGACTTCCGAAGTGACACAGGCCAAAATAATAAACAAAAACCACTTCCAAAGAAGAACCCAACAAGCTAAACCTAGGTGAAACAACTAGACAACAGAATGACAAAACTAACCTAACTCCCTTTCAAAAACAATCAGAAAAACGCGTCACGCAAAAGCAAAACGGCAGTCACTTCTTACGCACCAAACACAGGACAAGAACACAGAGAACACGGTACCAAAGGGGTGAGCAAACGAATAGTCGGAAGCTGGGTGGGAGTTCATAAACCAGGAGAGCGAGAAAACGAGCAAAGGTACCAAAAAAGGGGCGAAGCGAAAAGTCAGAGTCGAGAAATACAGCAGTCATACACAGAGGTCAATAAGTACAAACAATTCAACAACAGAAAAAGGCGAGCAAGAGCGAGGGCTCTCGAATACAGCAAACTGTGGCTTCTTCAATGCAGCGGACCAGAAGTGACAAGCAGGGCATTGGAGGGGATGTGGGCGGAGTCGAGTTGGAGAGACGGAGTCTGGTCGGGAGGTGATGCCGAGATGTAGCCGGGGAATGACGATGAGGGAGGGAGTACCGGAGAAACTGAAAACGTGTCCGAATTTACGGCACGTAACACTGGGGTTATCACACAGTTCTGTGGTTAAAGGAGGTAAAGGTGAAAATTAGCAATATTTTGCTAATTATCGGCAATATTTGACATTATAAGTGGACTATTAGAATAAGATTTAGCCTGATACGCATTAAACTCCGTAGCTTGTCTCCATGTCTGACTTGGGTATCAGGCTTTACATTGTTCATTTAGAGTATGTTAGAGTATGTTGTTAAGGTTAGAGTAAGGTTGAAATTTGTTAACCTTCTTGTTTGATGCGATAGCTGTGCTGTGCTGTCTTCCCCTCACTCATTTCCAGACCTCTTTGGGCAATGGACTGATGAAAGCAGGGGCACGGCTGGCTCAGCTAGACCTGAGTGACAACGCCTTCGGGCCCGATGGCGTGAGGGGGATCGAGGCACTGCTCAAGAGCGCCTCCTGCCACAGCCTCCGGGAACTGCGGCTGAACAACTGCGGCATGGGTGTCGGGGGCGGCAAGGTTAAGCGTCTATAAAAGACATTTATTTGTTGCTGGTTTTCATTAGCAGAATTCGCATAAAACCCAAGCTGTAGAAAAGTGAACCTGGATGTGTGTGCAGATCCTCGCTGCAGCATTGATGGAGTGCCACACACGGTCTACGATACTGGGCACGCCCCTCCGGCTCAAGGTGTTTGTCGCTGGGCGGAACCGGCTCGAAAATGAAGGGGCTACAGCGCTCGCACAAGCATTCCAGGTACTCCGGCTGGGACGTACTCATCCTCCCGTTGCTGTGACAACCGGTGCTTGGTGCTAGGTTACTGATCTGCGAGTATCAGTAGAGAATGTCCAGCTCCTTGTAGAAGAACTATAATCTAGAGTAAATTATTCAATTTCTGTATAAGATGTTCATCTGTTATGGTATATATAGCTTACAGATGTCATGCACAGAACTAGAGGCTGGGTCGCATGGAACATTACCATAACAACATTGGGCAAGCTGGTCCACCGGTGTGAGAGCTGGCTTTTCCTAAACTGTTTATCATCAACTTGAAGCTCCTTTTTTCTGTCTGGCAGGTGCTGGGTAGCCTGGAGGAGGTGCACATGCCCCAGAACGGCATCAACCATCCGGGGGTGAGGGCTCTGGCGGGGGCCATGCGGCTCAACCCCCAGCTGCGTGTGCTAAACTTCAACGACAACACGTTCACCAAGAAAGGCGCCATCGCCATGGCGGAGGTAGCGAGACTGCGGAATGTAGAATGGACCCGCGGCTGTACAGCCTGTTTACACTAGTGTTCTTCCCACAATAGAGCATCTCTGGGTCTGGGTGACGTAACTGGTAGGGGCTTAATCTTACATTTGCCCCGTATCCTGTCCTCCTCAGGCCCTGAAACACCTGCGCAATGTCCAGGTGATCAATTTCGGCGACTGCTTAGTGCGCTCCCAAGGTGCCTTGGCCATGGCCGAGACCCTGAGAGACGGGTTGCCCATCCTCAAGGTACCGTCACCTATACATATTTGGGTGACTCATCCATTCCTGGGCACTCTGGCCGTGTCAGAGAGAACCTGCTGCTTTATCTCACTGCATTGGCTTCGTCTCCAACTGCAGGAGCTCAATCTCTCATTCGGTGAGATAACAGAGGAAGCAGCTCTGCTGGTGGCTCATGCTGTTAAGGACAAAAGCCAGCTGGAGAAGTTGGACCTCAATGGTATTCATATAGAGACACGCACCAACTGACCACCTAAAGTCATCTAATGAGGTGATGTCATCTCAGTTATGTGTGTGTGCACTTATGTCTGTCTCGCGCTCAGGTAATTGTCTGGGTGAGGTGGGCTGCGAAGCTCTGAAGGACACCATGGACGCCATGAACATGGGCAATACCTTGTGCTCACTCAGGTATGGGGGCAGTCCTGACCTTCAGTGGGACCTTTTGGTTGTGCGTGAGCAAATAACCTGATAGCAGTACCTCTGGGGGATTTATCTCAGGGAGGATCCTAGTTGTTGTGATGTATTCCATGTGTCCTCCATCCACAGTGATGATGAGGGAGAGCTGGAGGATGATGAAGAGGATGATGATTGTGAAGAAGAGGAGGACAATGAAGATTCTGAGCTTCAGGATGAGGAGGTCGAAGAACCAGATGCAGTAACAGAAAATGGGGTAAGGAGACGTGGAGGGAGAGTCAAACCAGATCACAAATCCAGAATCAGGCTGAATTAGTTTTTTTTTTTTTTTTTTTTTTTAAATCAAAGATTCAGCAGCTGAAACACATGACAGTTTAATGTGGTTCTCTGAGGAAAATGTTCTTCTAAAGTAAATTGCGTTTCTATGTGCTGCCTGTGTCCTTTGCTGGGTCATAGTAGAGCTTTCTGGTACCCTGGTCATCTTTTTCTTCATTTTCTTAGGTGTCCACATCTGATGAGTCCTCAACACCTGTGGACATTGACTCCTTCCTCAGCGCCCCCTCCCCCGGCAAGCTACTCCGCATCGGAACCAAGAGGAGCCTGCTTATCGAGCAACAGGTAAACAGACGGGCGACGCGGAACTCCTACATGCACCGTTTAAGTGGAGCAGGGAGGCGGCCGGACGTCTGGGCCTTCCCAGGCCGGACAAACCGAAGATTTGACAGCCCTCCCTTCCTGCCCAGGTCGACGTGTCAGACGCTGACAAGACAGCGGCGATGTTCCTGAGGATCTCATCTGTGTATGGAGAAGATCTCGAGGTCAGGAGAGCTGTGCTGGAGAGCACTGGTGAGGGATTCGTTTGATGAACGCAGAGCAATAAGCTCTGTGCTTCTGACTTGTCTTGTCTGTTGTTATATTACAAGTAGAGTGTCGGTCTTACTACTTTAATACTAGATGGTGTCATTTTAAAGTAGCTTACTCCATCAGTCTATGTCCTTCCATCTCCCATGCAGATGCATTGCTGAAGAAGGCCTTCTCCTGTCCGTCCTTCCAGACCTACGACTTCATCTCCAGTCTGATGACGACGTTGGCGCTGCTCAAGGTAAACGCAAATGAAACAAGTCACCCTTACTGACCAGTAAGCCCACATCTGTCTCTGTGATTCTTCTGTAATATATCTGTCCCCCATATAACGCAAATACAGGCTTTACTAATGCTTCCGTGTCCCTTTTCTCACTGTCACGCTCCTTTTTCCAGAGCGAGGACAATGCGAAGACCCTTTCGGTGGTGCCAGGTCACCTGCTGGTCTTGGAGCATGTGGTGCGGCAGGTCTACTTCCCAAGGGACCACCTCAGCACGCTGGACGCTCTTGTGTCCCGGTAAGTGTGGGTCTTCCCTTGGTCTTTGTGCCCTAGCTAAAGAAATGTGAAGGAGAGGTTTTATAACACTGATTTAAAAAATTCTAATTCTAAGATACATTGTTCGAATAATATTTGTTTTTTGAAGAAATCTTAATAGGGTATGTGCCATTTTGGATAATAGCATCTGCAAATTACTTAAATATTAATATAATGAATGAAAACATTTTTTGTTATTGCTTAAAACAGGTTGTTTTTGTGCATACCCTGATAGTCCCTTTTTAGCTGCTGAATGGTAATGTGTGTGACTCTGTTCCTGCTCGTGTTCTAGGCAAAGCAAAGCCTTTGAATCCTGTGCCAGCGCTTGGAACAATCTCAAGGCCACCTTGGAAAGAAGGATCAGACTGGATTGCTGAGAGCAACCCCACGGCCCAGGACCTCCGAAGTGCGACATCCTGGGCAGTACTGGACCAAGGCTCTGAAGCGGCCTGTACTATCCTCCACTCAGGACACAGACTCTCTCTCACACCCACAGACACACACACTGCCTTGCTGCGCTGCTGTATAACTGGGTCACACAGGGAAGCTCCGCGTTCTTCTCCAGCAGAACATCTGAAGGCTGCATATCGACATTGGAAGGGTTTTATTACTGTGCTGCTTATGTTTTGGACTCTCGTAAATAAATAATTCATACATAAATAGCCTAAAGTAATAAGTATGGAGAAGGGACCATGTATGTCAACATAGGTAGATTCAGCTCTCCAGCACTGGACTATGATCTATAGGGGTGTAAATGGTGACCCGGCCCAGCTGGGAAGCTTCTACGCATCAGTGCCTTTTTCTAATGGATGTCATTTCTGTCGTTTGCACTGCACTGTATAAAAGCATACATGTCACAGTTAGTGTCTTTTAATACTGATATCTTTGACCTTTTGAGTAAGGATGTTCTGTGCAGGAATAGGTCATTCATTTACCCTGCTCTCTAAGGTTATGGCACCGCCCTGGGTGCATGTAGGAAGGGGAATGTAATCAGGCTCAGTTTTCCCATATCTGTCTGCTGTATAATTTCAGTGATGTATGTTCTGTTATACTTTTCTAAAAACAGGCATTTACCTCTTGTCCCGCTAAGTTGTACTGGTTTGAAGGAGGCATGTTCTGTCAAATATAGATTTTGCTTTAATACAAAAATTAGAAAGGGCGTTTAGCCACATTATAGATTGGTATAAGGTTGCCCATTGACCAACTTTGGCTAGGATCATACTTTTTGCCTTGTTACACTCATTTAGTTCCTCTCTCCACTCATTTTCTGTTTTGACTTGCTGTCACTTACATTAATGTGTGTTTGCCCATCATTTGGAGGATGACATGATTTCCCCCCCTAATTTCATGACAATACACCTCCCAAAGGGGCGTCCCTTTGCCATACGGAGGCCTGAATATGAACTTCATAGAGAAGCAACGACGAAGTTTGTCCTTATCTCCTCGGCACTTCTGAGATTAGAAACAATACAGTATTCTTACCTTGGGGTTCATACACAAACTCGGGATTACAAGGGTAATGCTCAGTTTTAAATCACAATGCATGCAACCATACACGAACTATTGCAAATCGACTTAAAATCGTGCCGAAATACGCGCAGATGTATTTGCGGATCGCATCGCAGACTGCATCCAAACCAGGGGCGATTTTAGCCCATTTTTGAGGGTGCTTCATGATTCGTTCCAGCTTCACTCTCCGCTACTCTGACTGGCTTCAGCAATGGTGACTGAGACTCATTGAAGCGGTGGTGTGAGTACTTGGCTTAAAACAGGACATGTTAACTGCATTTAACCTTCAGTAACTCTCTCTTTATGTAGTTAGGTAGTAGGAGTCAGACCATGTCTCTTATTAGCTGAAAAACATTACCCTCACAGGTAAACTGCAGTGTTGAAAACACGT
>JAODUD010000095.1:6469999-6481614 GCA_026784285.1 Stomatorhinus walkeri | reverse complement strand
GTGAAGTCTTAAAGCACTTATGTAAGTCGCTCTGGCTAAGAGCGTCTGCCAAATGCTGTAAATGTAAATGTAAATATTACAGGAAAATATTAGATATACTTAAAAGAAATGTAACGGGCTGGTTTTCAGTAATTTATAGCTTGTAGTAACATTATTTAGCCACAAAGGCTGACACTTGGTTTCCAAGACATATCAGGTCTGTCTTTACTGCACTTACATTCACTTTGTGTTGGAATTCTATTTACTAATGTCAGATCTTGTCTTGCTCTTGGCCTCTCTTAATTGTGTAAACTAAACGATAGCCACTAATTTTTATGGTTGTAATGGGTAGAAAGGCACAGCTAACAATTGAACAGAGGGCTCAAATCAAAATGAAAAGGGTTCTCTCGTCGACAAACGGCCAGAAAGTCAAATATCGCTAGGCATGCAGTGGCATACTGTTCACACTGAAAAAGGTTGACAACAAGCAAGTGACCAGAAACAGTCTGGGGCAAAGAAAGTGACATCAAAGTTTGAAGATCTTCGCTTAGTTGTGACGTGCAAAAGAAACTGGAAGGGACTGTAGAGGTCTGAGGGCTGTTATTAAAGAGAACAGAGGGAAGCCAGAAAGAGAGACTACTATAGGCTAAACATTACAAACACTGGAGTATTCGGGTCTGCGAGCAGGTCTTCCAGATGGACGAAAGCTCATCCATGGGACAGGTTGGACCAACAAGTTCAAAATGATTATCTAGGAAATGAGAGAGAACTGTTTGCATGCTTAAAAATGGTGCTGGGAGGGTTTGGACACACGTTATTTGGAAAAATTGCTGGAAAGGATGCTGTGAATCTGCTGCTGTGATAAAGGCAATGGGTGGTTATTTTGATGAAACTCATATTTAAGCACTCGCATTCATTAAAATGCACTTGCAGTGCACAGTAAATTGTTACATTATATTTCAAAACTTAATATTTTCTTGTAATAAAGATTTTAAAAAATAATGAAACACTGCTTTCTCAAAAGATCGGAAGGTGGTCCAAAACTTCTGGCCTGTAGCGTTTGTATCATGTCCGGATAACTGTCGAACAGATAACTTTAAATGCTGTCAGTAATCACCGTCATATTTCTCTCTGACTTAGCATAGAATTACAGAAAGAAATTATAGTTTGAAATATATTTAGAAAAGTACATCTGCGTGGATCTAACATACCTGTAATGAAATGCTCGGAACACACAACGTGCCACTTCCTGATAGCATCGTCGTTCAAGTTCTTTCGATTTATGGCTTTTAGCCAAGCTTTCCGTCGCCTTTCCGTTAGTTCTTCGGTTTCTTTGCCTTGGTTTTTACGAACCGAAGGTATACAAAAGAAACTCAGAAGTGGGTTTTTCTTGTAGCTGTTACCACAGCCAAACACACAACAGTCAATAGTCATGATCGTTCCCCGGTAAAATGGCGGCCGCCTCGTTTCCATACACGTGTACTTTGACAATGACGTCAGCATAATACGACCTAGTGGGAGGGAGCAAAAAACGTGGACCTGTCGGGGTCCCCGAGGGCCGGTTTGAGAAACACTGATGTAAACGACAGCTTCCCACTTGAAATGCCGAAGGTGTTCGCAGCAACACTGTAATCCTACTTACGAATGAAACTATAGACAAACTACCGAAAACACTAATCTACCCATCGGTGCATTGCTTTGGCGTGATGTCGACATGCGTTTAAATGCTTATTTTAAACAGAGTGGCTAGAGCTGTGATTTGCCATTGCGGTTAAACACCGCACACATCACAGCGAATCACGCATATGCGTTCTTGTAGTGCTTTTTAATGTAGTTCACAAAAAGTCACATTGATCGCGGCAGGACAAACAAAAGGCTAAAATCAATCTGTAATTATCCCCAGTCCTTTCAACTTATTAAGCCTGGTCACCGACCGATGCAGAACTGAAGAACTTAAGTACTTTAGACTCTTATTTTCTAAAATATTTTTTCTATTCTAAATGCTTATTCTTTACAGTTAAACGGCTGGACTTCATTTCCCTACCAATTACACATACTCGTTTAAAATCCAATTCAAATGTCTATCTCTTAAGAAAGCTACATTAAATGATTACTCATTAAATTGCTGAAATAAAGGCAACCAAAATACTTACATCTCCAAATGTTTAGCTAGCTAGTTGATATTAACGGCTTTCCACAGTAGCGTCTAATTGCCCTTCAGCTGTGCTCAGGTTTTAGACTAAATCAAGCAACGTCGTTTTAGACTTAACCACATTCCCCAAAATTGTATCATATTTTGCTAAATCATATCTTGACTTTTGCAGAAGAATTCATACGACAAACTCACCGAATCCACGCTCAGTATACACTCGCTTGCTATTGGTCATAGGAGGTATCTAGCCATCCAATCATAAAACCCGTTTGGGGTAACGAGAGTGCATTCTGGGTCTTGCAGTCTCTTGATATCTGGAACCACGTTGTTTTGTTTGGAGGTGAGTCTGGTTGAGCATATTCAGTTTAGGGAACACACCACGGCACACAGTGTATAACAACGAAATGTGTCCTCTGCATTTAACCCATATGTGGCATAGCAGCGGCAGCTAAATCAGCACCCGGGGAGAAGCGCTTAGGCGCGGTACATTACTCAAGGTACCTCAGTGGTACTTTGCTGGTCGTGGACTCAAACCAGCAACCTTTGGACTACAAATGAGCAATCAGGCCACCACTGCCCACTTTAGTAAGGTGGCTTGCTTACTATGGAAAAGAGTTGGTTATGAGTATTCACTATCACAATACTTTCTTGTCCACAAGAACAACTATTATTGTAACACTTTTACTGAACTACGCATGTTTGTTAATAAAGTTATTCTGTGGAGGACAGTGCCATCTGATTCAGCACTCGTCTACATGCGTTGCTGAAACACAAGTAACCGAATTCGTATTTAGATCAGTTCGATTTGTGTTGCGGCTCTTCACACTCTTCACTCAGATATATTATTTCTAATTTTTTTTACTGCATTTCATAACAATAGAATTGCATTCTGTTGTGATAGTAGAGAAATGCTGTATGTTAAAAATGTATGTATTACAATGATTTCCAAATCCTAAAGATTAGCTCAAAGTCAGCAAGTTTAGTAACCCAGAGTATAATAAAATACTAAATGTCAGCCAGCACTACAAATAAAGAGGTCAACACTGCAGTAAACTTACGTATTTTAAAGTAATTAGAATATTGAACAATAGTCCAGCCACTCATCCACCGAGTAATCGGAGCAGGTGAGTCTAAACATCTATTTCCCCAGTTCCTCCTAGATCCAGATACAGGAAGAATACCTCATGCACATCCTCTTTGACCTTCCGTTGGAAGCTTAAATAACACTTTGTTTGGGATCCAAAAGAGCACAGAAATTATTCCTAGGACTTCTCATACTCATCCTTTCTTATAAAGCTAGTCAAGTGTTTTTTTCATCTCAACTGCTTGCACTCTCAACCAATGTTAAGATGGAGATGCAAGCTGACCAGTAAAGAGTTTTAGACATTGTTTTAGACAGACAATCTTACATCTTACTGCAACAATAAATGTGAAAAAATATAACTCATATACCCGTCGTGCAGTATATTGTTTATCGCGGTGACGTCTGTCAGTAAGTTAAACGTTTTGGACACGTTCCTGGGAAAAACAAGAAACAGACAATCTCACTTGAACCTGGTTCCACCGCTTGCGTTACATGGCTTCATCATTGAGACACAGCACCAAATTTAATGGTGAGACAAAATCCATTCTGTTAGTATGACTGAACTCCGATAATCTTCAGCCTACCTTGATCCCTTTTTTCTTGAAGGTCCGCGAAAATTTATATATTTTTCTGTTTGAGTACACAGCCTTTGGCGCGACATTAATGGTCGGAAAAGCTCCGGGCTTGAGAATCAAACTTCTTGCAAAGCCAGCCTTCCAGCGAGAGAAGTTGGCAAAGTCTTCAACTGTGAAGTGGGCGCCACAAATCACGCTAACTCCGGTGGTACCGGCCACCCAGTTAAACCGCCCGAGCTTTACAAAGCTGTCCCATTTTTTGCCAAGTTCTTTGTTTTTGGGCCACGTGTGTACACTAACACCATCAACATGAGTGTTGCGACACCCTCCTACCACGCACCTCTTGGTCATTTTAAGTTCCTTTTATTTACTTGATCAATTCGCAACTTATAAAGCTCCAAATTCTTGCAGTAAACTTTGCCGTTAAATTCCATGCCACAGCTCGCTTTTGGAGAAGTGCATCATGGGATATTCTATTGTTAAAATTCGATCCCCTGAAACTCATTAAGTCCCACGTTATACAAATATTTCATAGACGTTATAAAATGAAGATATTATACAAAAAACAAAGTATTTCAATTAAAATGTATCATTTTATTAGTCGATTATTGCTCTTGTTACTCTTTATAAATCATTTTTAGAGAAAGCCGTCATGTGGTTCCATGGTGTAATGGTTAGCACTCTGGACTCTGAATCCAGCGATCCGAGTTCAAATCTCGGTGGAACCTGAATTTTTACGCTATAGGATATTTCTTGCAGTAGTTCAAGTGATTCTAAATGCAGCCTCTTTCGGTTCTGATAAGTAGATTCTGCGTTTAAACTGAGTTATTTGTATAGAATAATGAGCCAAAATATGTTCATATCCACATTAAGTCGACTATCACTTTAGTTTTATTTTTGTAAGTATATTTTGTGAAGCTACTGCAAATAAATTTCCAATAATAAAATGAACACTTTATTTCTACGAATGTTTATGTTCTCGTGAGCGTGCCCATATATGACTGAAATGTAGTTTAGTGAAACCTCATAATGCTAAATTTTAGTTATTAAACTGTAATTAAGAGTTGCAGAAATCCATGCCACGAATTGGGATGGGAATTGGTAAGATGTTATTGATACCAATGCCATTATCGATTCTACTTTTTCTGAGGAAACAAGTACACTCACACAGATTTTCAGCGTCAGTGCATCGGCTTTATCTGACATCCCAAACCGTATACTGCCTACAGGTCAGTGACTTCAGTGTAATAAAACCAGCAGCTACACAACTGTGACCACCATGTCTGAGTCTGTCTGTTGCTCCATCACGGCATTTAAAATTATAATGCACCTTATTTTCTTAAACTGTCTTAAAACAACTTGGAAAAAATACTGACAAATAACTCCGCTCGGCCACGAGGACTTATTTATGGCAACACTAGACGCACGTGTATGACATTTAGCTTGTAATCAATACATCGATAAAGGAAGTGATAAGCTCACAGACGTACGATTCCGATGCTTTGGAAAATTTGGAACCGATGCTCAAGTGGTTCGCAATTCCCATCCCTAGTCACGAGTTCCCAGCATTACTGCACATTAGAAGTCACATTCTTTAAATTTCAAAAGTAAATATCAATATTAATTTTTGCTGTCGAACAATACAGGTATATACATTAACTAATTATATGATAGGCGTATAATTCTTCGCAGAATGCAATGTACACAGGCATTAATCGTTTCCCTGCGTGCAAAATGACGACAATAGGAGTGAATACATCTGCAGCAGTAATCTCGATGCGCCGGAAAGGATAGAAACTAGACCCGGGCGCAGTCTGACAGTCAAGATGGCGGCGGCGATGGATGTAGATGCTCCGGCTTGCATCAATAGTGGGGCAAGCAAAAAGCGTTTTGAAGTAAAGAAGGTAATTATGAATGACAGTTAAGAAATAATACGTGTTTCTAAAGATCTATGCTTTTCTTTAACCAGTTCTTGCCTTCCTTTCCTACCTAACTAGGAAATCCGATAAAGCGACAGTAACACATTGATATTTGTTTGATTATTACTTTGTTTCGTCGTCAACGTTTTATCATAATATTTAAAGTACCACGAATAGCTATGCGTTTTGGTTGGTCATGTGTAACCTAACTGACAAGACAACGTTGTACACTTTGGGATCAGTACAGGTAATTAGGCGGGAACTAATATAACTATCATAACCTATCAAATCGACGTTTTAAGTTGGTTTCCGATGTTGTATTACGTTGCATCTTATATCGGTGATCGCTTCCTGATTTCGGATATACCTTTTCCTGCGTTTATGCCCATCGTCGCCAACATTAAGGATCATTATATGGGAGATGGTGCGTGAAAATAAGAGGGACAAAGTTTGGACCATTCAGTATTGTATATTGCCTTGGTTAGCCTAGCTAATTACTCCAATCGATAAAGATTAAGATATTAAGAGAGAATCCCAGCCTTTAGTGGTGATGCAGATGTGTAAGGATCGTCAGCTTTTCAATTAGAGATTTTTCTTTGACCCAACACGTCACCCAAACCAAAAATATTTGACAGATAGAACTTATGAATGGAAATAGTTTGTTTTCTTCCTAGTTGAATGATTAACTGGTTCCTCTGGATTGTGAGGTGAATTAGTGTCTGTGTCATTTGGGAGGGTTGAGTGTAAATTATGACCATGTCTTTTGGTTTTAGTGGAATGCTGTGGCCCTCTGGGCCTGGGACATCGTAGTTGACAACTGTGCCATTTGTAGGAACCACATCATGGACCTCTGTGAGTACCAAACTATACTTTTTAAACAGATACTCACTTGTGCAGTACCAGTCAAAAGTCTGGACACACCCACTGAAAATCATTTGTTTTATAGATAATGATAGCAAGATAATGACCCTAGCAACCTTAAGTTTATGTAGAAAGTATTATCTTATGAACAACGACAGTGATGGTGACAGATGACCCGGCCCCTACAATCCCCCGACCTAAACCCCATGGAGCTGGTTTGGTATTAGTTGGATTGAAGAGTGAAGAGCAAGGTAGCCAACTGGCGCCCAGAACTTGTGGAATCTCCTCCAGGACTGTTGAAGAAGCATTTCAGGTGGCTACATCTGGAAGCTGCTGGAATGAATGCAAGAGTCTGCAAAGCTATCATTGAGGCAAAAGGATGCTGTTTAAAGAGCCTAAAATTGGAGAAAATCTTGACACGTTGAGCACCACTATTGATCACTGCATTATTTGATGTGTATTATTTCACTGCCTGTGTCGTCCTTCTCGCCTGCCCCCCCTCCCCCAGTGACATCTCTCCTGCCTGCCCTGCTGCCAGTGATCCTGCATTTACACCTGGACATTAATAAACTGGAGCATATGAATTGGGACTTTGTTAATCTGACTTCCCCCGCTGCCCCCTAGAGGATGGGGCTTCCCCCTTGAATCTGGTTCCTCACAAGGTTTCTTCCTTCTAGGGAGTTTTTCCCTCCTACTGTCGCCTCTGGCTTGCTTACTGGGGGCTTCAGACAGGGATAACGTAAAGCACTTTGAGACAATGTAATATTGTGAAAATAGACAAAATAAAACGATGGAATTGAATTGCCTTCAACTACAATAATATAGCATTGAAAGCAGGTGTGCCCAGCCTTTTGACTAGTACTGAATATGTTAAAAATCCACAAGACTTAGTCCAGCGTCTAGACCTGTGCATTTGAGTATTCCTGTTCCTTGCAGGTATTGAGTGTCAAGCCAACCAGGCGTCAGCCACCAGCGAGGAGTGCACCGTAGCCTGGGGAGTCTGCAATGTGAGTGTGGCTGTCAGATCGATGACATGCTCTGGTGCCACAGAAGGCAGCTCAGTACAGCTGTCAGTTTGCTTCTAAAAGTTTGCCCAGAAACATTTCTGGGCCTCTGGTGATGATATTCTGGTAACAGCGTTCCTGTTAGGAAAACTCTCCCTGAACCACACTTTCAGAAAAAAGTACCATTGTATCATTGTCACTGGGGCTGTACCCACAGGGGTCTGCCAGTTGTTCCCTTAGCTGTAGGTAAATGTAGTCTAATTCAAGGTACAGAAATGGACTCATTTTTGTACCGTTAGGGGCGCATTAATGTTATTTGTACCTTGGGGAACATTGTACCTGGGCTGTACCCTTTTTTCTGGCAGGGTATGAGTTTGCGAGTATCTGCCTGTGTTTACGTGAATTTCCTCCTGCAGTCCAAAATAAATGCAGTTGGGTGAATCGCCGTCCCAAAATCTTCATTGTGTGTGCTGTGATGGGATGGCATCCGTTCCAGGGTGACACTTCCCTTGTGCCCTGTGTTTCCTGGGACCGGCCATCTGGCAAGGGGGATCACTGGCCACCCCCACGTCTCTCATTGTGGGAACCCCAAAGTCTAGGGCTGGGATCCAGGCTCGCTGGAGATGTACACTGAGTTACAGATGGTTTGATGGAAGGATGGAAATTTAAAAACCCGTGTCTGTTTTAATGTATTCAGGTATTTCTCTTGGTGATCCAGGCATGTTGAAGCTTGCATTGTGTAAATACAGCACTAACAGACGGCTTCTCCTTCAGCACGCCTTCCATTTCCACTGTATCTCTCGCTGGCTGAAGACCAGGCAGGTGTGTCCTCTGGATAACAGGGAGTGGGAGTTTCAGAAGTGAGTATTTCACTTCTTCTTCTCTCCCAGTCTAGGTTCCGTAATCATAGAAAGCTGACATGGGTGACAAAGAGCTAGAGATGGCAAATTTGCAAATCTGAGCAGCCAGTTATGTGATGTGCTGATTCCGTGCATCCGGAACAATTCCTGTGTCATTGGCTTGTGCCATTTCTCTTCCCCATCCTTACATTAGGTGGATAATGAACAATAAGTTTCAAATTCCTGCAGGGCTCATGCTTCTGTGTTGTTAATAGCAGCCATGTCATCGGAACATATTTAGTGTCATGAATTTCATTGAATAATGTATTCGATTCATATTTTTAAATTGTACTTGCAAGATACTAAACAAACTTACTTTGTAATTTGGGTCCTCGGTCTTTTGAGAGTTTGTGTAGTCTGCTTGAAACTTCAATAACTGACCTGCTTTTGGTTTTTTTGTTTTTTTTTACAGGTATGGACACTAGATGTGAAAGGCAGGGGCCATTCCCCCTCTCCCACACCGTGGTTTATTATTCAGGAATATGAATTCAGCATGACTGTGTGTGTTTTAAATGCTTCCCCCCCCAAATTATTGTAAACCAAATAAACTGTGATATGAAGCCTTTCTCTTGTCATTATTATGGATGATGCAAGTAACTGAGTATTATTCTTCTAATCAGAAGAATTGCAGCATTTTACAAGTATTTGTGCCGATTCCCTTGTAAACTCAACAGTCAACGATGACTATGAAGATTTTATATTTACTGAAGTAACAATGGGAGCTTATATTTGACCCAAATATTTAAATTTGTTCATATTGTTTATAAAGAGTATAAGGAGTGTTTTATTTATCTTGGACCCATAACTAATGTGTGAACTTTGGAGCTCTGGTCCTGTGTAAGTTTACGCCTTCTAACTACACTCAGTGACTAAAAAACGCAGCGATATGGTGTGGAAGGGAGTCGTACAGCCGTTGTATCCTCTCCTGCAGCAAGTTGGCCCATAGTTGCTGTAACTGGCCCTTGAGATCCTGCATATTGGTACTGGGTCTGAGTTGACGTGTGAGTTGATCTCACACATGTTTGACCAGGAAAAGATCAGGGGACCTGGCCGGCCACTGGAGGACCTCAACATGAGGCAGGAGTCCATAGACACACGTACTGTGTTCTCTTGTTGAAAGACTACCAGGGTGCCGTCTCAGGAGGAGTAAGACATGCGGACGCAGGATGTCACTCATGTAGTGCTGTGCCATCAGGGTCCCCCGAATCTCTGCCAGAGATGACCTGATGTCATACATTATGGCTCCCCACACCATGACACCAGGAGTAAGGCTGGTGTATCTCTCCACAACATTGCTCCTCCTTCCTTGGCACCGCCATACACACACAATGGTCGTCCATGGTAATGCAGAACCGAGATTCATCACTGAACATGGTACGATGTCACATGCCTCCTGGTCGCGGCAGCACTCCAAACGCAGCCGTCTCTGCGCTGGTGCTAACAGCAGCCTATGCATGGGACGGTGAACCTGTGGTCCGGCCGATGCCAGTTGAGACACGGTGCAGGATAACCTGGGTGTTGCAGAGAGTCCAATACCTGTGTCTGCATCGCAGGCGCATATGTCATGGGCTATAATGCCTGCTACACAATACGACGATCCTCCCTCGGTGTGGTCTTCCTTGAGCAACCAGAACCTTCACTATGTGTGTGGGTGCTCTCGCATGCCCAAAGGTTCCAACATCGGGCGACCGTGACATCTGCATGCCCCACGTGTAGGGTAATCGCATGAAACAAACACCCAACCTCATCCAAACCCACAATGTGACCCCTATCAAACTCCGTCAAGTGCTGGTGATGCTGTCTAATGTGTCTACGAGGCATCCTCCGTGTCTGGTGACTAGACGTGCCAGCTCATCGCTAGTCTGCAGATGTACCAAATTACATCGAAATCGGAGCATTACTTCTGGCTACCTAACTTCTTTTGTCACAGAGTATGTAACCGATTCTGATCTTAACAGGCTATATATGTATGAAGACCTTAATGATTATCTCATTAATTTAACTCGTCTACTAGATCTTGGTTCTTAATCCTGTTTCCACAGAGTCCGGATCATCTTCTTAACACCTCCAGAATGCTGCACCTGTTGTATGAGGCAACTAGCAAAAAAAATACAGATTTCAATTACAGTAAATATTAATGCAATTAAATTTTGGTTGCAATAAGCAACTGACAAACTCCCAAAACTGAAAGAGTACAGCAAAAAAGATTTTATTATCATTTCTCCACTGCACACTGAAGCACACCCAGTAAGATCTTTGATTTTCTTGTATCATACAGTCTGTTGTTCTGCGTACACGAGAAAAGCCCGGACAGCAGGTGACAGATGATTGGATTTCCCAGGGAAGGCTGTTAACTGGTATCAGAATATATTCTTAAACCTAACTTCAGCATCTCCTGACCCTTAAAAATTGCCCAAGGCACAGACGTCTCCATCTATAATGGCACCCCCCCCCCAACACAAACGTTGGTCCTCACCTATCTTCAACCAACAGGGTGAGAGCCCACACCTGTCTAGGCCTCAGGACCCCCGAATTTGGCACTCAGTTTGGTGATCAGGGCCATGACCTTGGGGTTATTCTGGTACTTAGCCATGTTGGCAGGGTTCTGGGCTACATCCTGGAAGGCTGCCATCACTTCTGGGTCCTGTGAGAAGGAGAACGTGAACATCAACAAAGGATTGCGAATTGGTTTCGGTACGGTTATACTGAGAATGTTTACGGTTAACCAAAAGGACTTTGAGGTCAGTCAAGATTTACAGGAAATAAAAAAAAAAAAAAAAACAGAAAACGGCCTTACCTTCATGGCCATGAGAACCTCAGGGTCGCCGAGGAGGTCTCCCATACCAGCCATTCCAGGGAAACCTCCAGCACCACCTGTAGGGGGCGCCATGACAGTGTCAACAGTGCTGCTGTGATGTGCTCTTACAATACCATGAGGCAGCAGCAGATGTCCTATCAAGACTGCTAGCCACACCGTCCATCTCACCGGGGAATCCTGGGAACCCTCCGCCGGCTCCGCTCGACTGCTGCCGGACCTCTTCCTCCTATGAGCACAGAGACGCGACGCCAGCTCAATGCCTATACTTCCTACCTCATAAAATCGTAGCCTGTATACAGGCGAATAAGGTATAGTTGCTGAGGG
>JAODUD010000095.1:6447598-6463497 GCA_026784285.1 Stomatorhinus walkeri | reverse complement strand
GGGGGGGTCACTAAAGTAATATAAATATTCACTGGCACTATCTGAGTCACCTTGATGAAAACTGTGGTTTGGAACTTAATGAATTGCTGGTTGGACTGGAGGAAGACCAGTATGTTTTATATTACAGTAGAGAGGTTAGGATGGGTTGGCATGGTGGTGCAGTGGTTAGCACTGGGTTCGAGTCTGGCCATAGGTGTGCGTGCCCTATGATGGGTTGGCACCCGATCCTGGTTTACTTCCCGCCTTTTACCCATAGGCTTTAGACCCCCACAACCCTGAGCTGTACAAACAGTTTCAGAAAATGGATGGATAGGGAGTCCAGGGATGCAGCTATGATAGTTAGACACTGAAAACTCAGGCACATGATGAGGTTGATGTGCCAGCTTGGGGTCGTGTTTCTCATGGTTGTCCTCTGTCTTCCTCTCCCAGGTGAGGTGACCCCAGGTCTGACGCAGACGGAGTTTGAGCTCCGTCGACAGAAGCTTTCCGCCCTCATCGCGGCTCAGGCTGAGAGGACACAGGGGGGTCTGTTCGGTTCCCATGGAAACAGCTCTGCCTCCTTCCACGTTGCCGTGGTGCTCTCTCACCCTATTCGCTACATGACCAACGACATCCCCTATCCCTTCCACCAGAACCAGGACTTCTTCTACCTGACGGGCATCCTGGAGCCCGATAGCGCCCTGGTCCTGTGCTGCCCACCCCGCCCGGAGGGGGCCATCCTGTTCGTGCCCAGAAGAGACCCAGCACGGGAACTGTGGGACGGGCCCAGATCAGGGATAGACGGGGCGTCTGCACTGACGGGCATTCAGCAGGTCCACAGCACCGAGGAGCTGAGCCTGGTGCTGAAGAGCTTTAAAGGTGCAGTGGGGCATCTGAAAGTCCCACGTGACCCTGCATCAGCTGCTGTGGTGTGGTGGGCCCAGTGGTTAGTGCTGTGGCTTCACAACCCTGGGGTTGTGGGTTCGATTCAGCTGGACAGTAGTAGGAAACCAAATTATTTAAGCACAGACGCCCCCCAGGTTACACAGTCTGTGTTACTACCTGTCGACTTTATGATGGGTGATGTTTTTTACGCTTTTAGTACATTATTCAGTAAATTACATGGGATATTCAACACTTTATTATAAAATAGGCTTTGTTTTAATGATTTTGCCCCACTGTAGGCTAATATACGCGTTCTAGGCATTTTTAAGATAGGTTATGCTAGGCTACGATGTTTGTTAGGTTAGGTCTACTGTATTGCAAGGTGTTTTCGCTTTACGGCATTTTCACCTTACGATAGGTTTATCGGAATGTGACCCCACCGTGACCCGGGGAGCGTCTGTATACAAAGAGAAATCAAAGACCGAAATGTGAATTTTGTTTGCAATTCAGACGGGGAGAGAATGTGACAGGGTTACCGTATCTTTCAGATCTGCCTTTACCCCCCCCCCCCCTCTTTCTCCACCCTTCCCTCAGGCAGTACGCTGTGGTACGATTCATCCCAGCCCAGCCACCCTGAGCTCCACCACACCCACATCGGCCCCCTGCTGGAGGGGGGTACCCCAGCGCGGCCCCTCAGGCCACTCCTGCACTCCCTGCGTGCGGTGAAGAGCCCCTCGGAGGTGGCGCTGATGAAGGAGGCGGGGCAAATCACAGCACAGGTGCTACAGTGTGGTGGGGGCGCGACCCTGACAATTCAGGAAGTGTGCAATTCAGGTCCTGTCTGCTGCCCCCCCCCCACCCTCTGTGCCAAGAGTTAGATTCCTGCATCCTTCTGTCATTCCAAGGATCGCTGTCATGCAGCGTAGGATCCGTCGCAAGTCTGGCGTTTGGAAACACGGGAAAGTTAAATGAGACTCTGCTAGTTCGGTGTTTGATGATGCCAATATTACTGCTGCTTGTCATTTGCCCAGAATATGTAATACCAGGGTGTGGTATGGAGGCACTCTTGCCTCACAACTCTGGGACCAAGGTTCGAATGTCCACCATGGCTCCATGTGTGTGGAGTTTGCATGTTGTTCTCGTGTCATTGTGGGGGTTCTTGCGGGTACTCTGGTTTCTGAAAGAGTAACAATGCACTGTTCGGTAAAAAGAGTAAGAAATATCCTTTGTGATATTTCTGGACAGAGAAATAAGTCTGATTCTGAAGCATTTTCTCCCTGTTTTCACACTTTTCTCCAGTCAGTTACTTACATGCTGGTACCTAGTAATTACATTGTGGCAGAACACCGCCTTATACTCTACTGCAATATCCACTCGCCTTGTTAATGTGTGGTGAGCGAAGCTTGATGAAGAGAAGGCAGAATTTATGGGATCTATTGCATAACTGGCAGTGATTGTCACTGTATGACTTTTTGCCAAAAGCCTGTTGGTTGAAAAAGAACTTTTAATATCAAGTGAACCCCAATCTGTTCTTCATAATGGAGAAGAGACTTATTTTAGGAGCTCGGCAGCTGGTAGCTGGGAAATTAACTGTGAGCTAAAGGAATCTGTATGCTTTGACATAATGGTACAAATGAATATGTAACAGCATTTTAATTTCCCTACATCTCGCTAAGTTTGTTCGATGCAATATACAGCAATACCTTTTGACCCTGATCAGGATTATCGGTTAGAAGATGGATGGAATTTACTGCAATAATTATGTGAGGACACAGTTTTGGGCTCGACCTCCTGCCCTGTGATTATATGTATGTCTGATGTAAAGCAGTGCTCTATGGTGGCCTTGTTAGTGCTCTCTGACGCCCCCTGCATGTTGTGTCCTGTCTACACTCCAGGCGTTTAAGAAGACCATGTCGATGTCCCACGGACAGGTGAATGAAGCTCTCCTCTATGCTAAGGTGAGATCGTTAACTCCCTCTAACTCACTACTCATATATTACATCCATTTTAGTTTGACAGCTAATTTACTTTCCTGACTGAAACCTGAGTTGTAAGGACCATAGATTTAGACCCTAGATTTTAGACTCTCTTATGCTCTGCCTCTTATAAACTCCATTGTCTTCCTAGATTAGACAGCATGTTTTATAAGTCGGGGGTGTGTGGGGAACACCATCACCTCGCGGCTGCAGGATTGGGGCTTCAGCCGTTGGATCTGCCATGTGTGGAGTTTACGTGCTCTGCCTGTGTTTGTGTGGGATTCCTCTGGCTACCCTAACTTACTAACACAGACCAAATTGCCTGTAGTCTGTGAGTATGCACCTTGTGCTTGGCTGGCATCCTCTCCAGGGAGCCCCATAAACTGTATCCATGGCGACGGGCCGACGAAGTAACAGTGTTCATGACTTCGGTTTGATGATCGAGCGTGATCACGGTGAAATGTATTTCCCGGTGTGGTTAATTCAAAGAAGCACATCGCTTTCTGACATACCGCAATCACAATGTGTAAAAGCGCAATAGTGTAAAAGAATAGCAAGTAAAATCCAGGAAAAAATTTGGAGGAGTGCAAACAAAACTCCATAATTTGATATTGGGTGGAAAAAAAATCTCTGGGAATCCAAGGTGAAGCGATCGCAGAGCAGTCTTCAGTCCCTCTGGCCAGTAGCTCGGCCTGCGAGCCGCTGCATCCGTGTCAGACCCTTCATTGTTCTCCATGGGCACGAGGCATCAAGCCAAGTGAGGAGAGAGACACAGGCCTCGCTCCTGATGCCGACAGGTGACCAACAAAGGCAGAGACAGACGGTACAGTGGCACCAGAAGCTCCATGTAAGGAGGGCTGAGGTAAATCGACAGCTCTTCTGTCAGATGTCCTGCATTCATTCCCTCCATCTAGATACAGCTTTTGCTGCTGCGTTTTAAACCTGCTACAAGAGTCCAGCCTCTTTGATCACAATTAAAAGAATCTTGGTTGCTAATATTACAAGTAAATAAGATTCAAGGCTTTGGGGAGGAAAAAAATGGTCATGTGCGTCATAAAAGTATACTCATCTAATTGCCGAAGACAGACTTTGACCGTGATCTGCATTGCTTCTCATTCTTGGCCCTCAGTATTTTGCTGGGATTAGTGTTGCGGGATGACCTGCCATCTCACTGCATTCGTTCTTTTTTTTCCACACAAAGAAAATCCAACATGACAATATAAATTGAGTTGCCCCCAACCATTGGTCCTCCTCAGTTATCAGACTCACCAACTTTCCTAATGTTATATCTTCCCTTGGTAGGTTGTAACCATATTAATAGATCACATTACTTAACTCAACAGTCCAAAGAACCACCAGTACCCTTACTTATCCAAATCAGGTTCTTATAATTATAGTGAGCTTATAAACAACCCGCCGCTCATATTACAGTACCATGGCACAACCACAAAAACAAAACAAACAAAAAAGGTAACAGATAAAAAAGATAAACTAATCGATCAATTATTTTATTGGATTCCATCTATACTCAAAATTTTCCAGTTTCAGTTGCAGTCTTGCTGTAGTTTTTTTCCATAATATAGACCTTTTTAACTCTGTCTCTCCATTTCTTGATGTCGGGGGGTTGTGGCTTTAGCCAAGAGGCTGTGATTGCTTTTCTTGCTATCAAGAGCAAAACTCTGAGCAAATATTTAATGTCCTTATTTATATGATCATCAGGCAATATCCCCAATATGTACATATTTAGATCCGGGTTTAGCTCGATACGCAATATTCTATATCTTTTTGCACATATTTCCAAAACTCTTCAGACTGTCACAAAATGTGTGAGTGAAATCCCCCACCGCCTCGCACTTCCTCCAAAATAAATTACATGACTTATTATATTTTGAGGTGATTGATGGAGTATTAAAGTAACGCATTTTCACCTTTCAATCAGACTCTCTCCAAGTTGGGCTATCGGTTAATTTATGTCCTGACCTGAATGTTTCCTCCAATTCATTATCAGTTATGGTAACATTTGCTTCCAGCTCCCATTTTTCTTTAACCTCCATATTATTAGTACTTGTTTCGTATTGTAGCGCCTTAAATATTTTTGAAATTATTTCCTTTTTTGTTTCGCCCTTTGCAAATGATATAAACAATTCTTCAACTTTGCTCAGTTCCTTGAATATTTTTTTCCTTCTCGTTATGGTTCTGGAAATAATTGCAGGTATTTATAAAAATTCCCGTTTAAGTTGTTCAAATGATTTCAGAGTGGAGCCCTTAAACATTTGTGCTAGAAACATTAACCCTTTATTTACCCATATCTCAAAGCCCATGTCTATAGTACAAGGAATACAGTCTAGATTTTTAGCAATTTTCGAACTTTGTTCCCCAAACTTGATGTATTTATTTTGTATTGTTGACTATGTCTTCATTGTCTCCAATTATTTTAAAGCTTGAACTTTCCTTGTACTGTTTTTGTCAAGAAGGGCAGTGTTTCTAAGGGAGCATTTGGGCAGGACCTTTGCTTCATTTCCACCCAGATCGTATCCGTCTCTTTAGTAATCCACACTATAAGAGCTCTAACTTGAGCTGCCCAATAATAGTTCCTTAGATCCGGCAAGTTTAATCCACCTTTATTTTTGGGGGAGATGAGTGTTTTATATTTAATTCTTGCTTTTTTGTTTTGCCATAAAAACTTTGATATACTTTTATCTGGCATTTTAAATGTGGAGCTGGGAAACTCTAACTGGAAGCGACTGGAATAGGGACAGTAGTCTTTGTGATACATTCATCCTGATTGTTTCTGTCCTCCCAATATGAGTCAAGGGTAGAATCTCCCATCTATTTTGATCCCTCTTGATTTCATCTAACACCTTTTCATAGTTTGCACCAAATAGCTGTGAGATATTTGGAGTAATGGTAACACAAGCATTGATCTAAACCCTTTGTCTGTCCATTTAAAGTCTGCTTTTTCTTTCAGCTCTGCTGGAAACCTCCCTGAAATCATCATGGCCGCTGATTTACTTTCGTTAGTCAGATACCCCGAGATTCCTCCATATTCTTTAAGACTCTCCATCAGAGCTGATACTGGTTGGGCATGGTTTACTCATGATTGCAAATAATGATATTTTATGTTCTATTCTCACTGCATTTGTATGTATCACTTTGTATACTTGAGCCACTTAAGCTGCCCGTAATGCAGTGCTCGCCTCTCATAACTGTACCTCCGACTGCGACTTTTATCACAGCCCTCTTCTGTGAGGTAGGGAGTCCCTGGTCTGAAATTCTTCCTTTCTTCCCTCCTTTGTTGAATGTAGTGTCACGACCCCCTTGCTTCGCATTTCACCGTACACTTGTGTAAGGTGAAGTGACAAGAGAATCAAACCAGAGAGGGAGATTAAAGACCCCGGAATTGCATCTCAGCCTCGTCATGCTGATGTCGCCCTGTTCTCTCTCCCTCTCTCTCTCTCTCTCTCTCTCTCAGTTTGACTTTGAGTGCCGTGCTCACGGCGCCAACTTCCTGGCCTACCCCCCCGTGGTCGCAGGAGGCAGCCGAGCCAATACGCTGCATTACATCAACAACAACCAAATCGTCAAGGTGAGATACAGGTACAAGCCACAGCATAGTGCCCGAATGGAGATCCGTGCTACTTTATCGTTACTCGGTAGCAAAATCTTATTAACTTGCCAGGCAGCTTATAAATTATGTGATAATTTAGGGCTTTTTATCTTTTATTTTCCATTTGCATAGGCATGCTTCTTCTCACATTTCCCGTCTTGCTCTCCTTTCAGACACCCACATATATGCGGTTAGGAGCAAAGCTTAGGGTCTGACCACAGGCACAAAGCTGTAATAATCCGCTGAGCCGTACACCCCCCCAGAGACCATTAAATTTACAGGACATCATGGCGTCCACTTTACCCTGAAATGAAACGGGTGGTCACTCCTGATTTCTGTTGGTGTGCCAGGACCCATCGTTTCTGAACCACAACCACAATAATTAGGCACATATAGAATATGCTCCACGCTGCCGCCATCGCATGGTTAAAGTGCCTTTTCTCTGGCTTCCCCTCTTTGTCCCAAGGACGGGGACATGGTGCTCCTAGATGGAGGCTGTGAATATTTCGGATATGTCAGTGATGTCACTCGCACCTGGCCAGTGAACGGGGGGTAAGTTCTTTGCTATAAGCCTTGCTGAGCTGCACTCTAGTTTGTGACATGGAAGCTCCAGCATTAATATTTACTCCAGTGGTCAGTCACAGCACCCCCTACCTGTATCAACCTGTTAGGCTGCAGTTTATCCATGTAACTCCTTTTGCATCGCAGGCTGTGACTGATGTCAATACCTCTGCTGAGATCTTTTTTGTAACTATAAAACGCATTTTGTCACATATTCCAAAAATCAAGTTTTCAGAATCAAGTTTTTTTTAAATAGCTTTGTGTGTTGGGTTTTCAAAGTACGTAAGCACAATTTAGAAAACAATTGCACTTTTAAATTACCAGTTACTACCATTACTAAATTACCAGTTACTTACCATTACTAAATTACCAGTTACTTACCATTACTACCAGTCACCAGTTCTAGCACACCACAAGCTTACATCACTTTCCCATTTATCAAAAACCCCAGATTTTTTGTTCTTGTTAAGTACTGAAAAGTTGGGTGAATGAAATAAATGAAAATATAAGGTCAAATAAAACAAGTTTCCATTATAACATGGATAGAGTTTGCATGTCTGACATCCGATTAACTGTTTGTGTGGTGATGGCAGAGTCAGATTCTAGGCTGTCCTTTAAATGCACAGCTTAACCATTTCCTCCCATGAATCAGAGCAGTATTTAATGTCCCTTGCAGAAAGGATGCCTCAGCTGTTATTACTGCTAGAGGAGGTTACTTTCATGAATGAAAGATGTGACATTTTCTTGCTAATAAAGGTACTCAAATGGTGAACATACTGTAATTTTTTTGTTAACAAAGAATATTGAGTGTATTTTTTAAATAAATGTTAAGTGAGTAACATGCAAATGTAGAGAATGTCAGTGTGTGCAGAAACTTTTGACTGGTAGTGAATATGTACAGAAGCAGTTTAACCAACTCTCTCAAAGATCTGATGGCTGGATTTCTTCCTTGCTGTGCTGGAACCTTTTGTGTAAAAGTCTACGTTCAAATCCCAAAAGCTCCTTCTCCCCTTGTATTGTACTCACGTGATTCTCATTCTCATCAGAACTCACCCGCCCAGGTTTGCCATTTCACAAGTCCGTCCTCTCCTCCCCCCCCAGATTCTCCGCTGCACAGGCCGAGCTGTACGAGGCCGTCCTGGAGGTCCAGCTGGCCTGCCTGTCCCTTTGCCGCCCGGGGACGAGCCTGGACCACATCTACAGCACCATGCTGGCTCTCCTGGCACGCAAACTGCGCGGGCTGGGCATCGTGGGTCGCTCGGCCAGCGACGCCAACTCGCTCAAGGTGCGGTCGTCGTCGTCCTTATAGTGAAGCCGCTGTCGTTGATAACAGTTTGTTTGCAGAAAGCTTTGATCAGGCTACGCAGCAGCCTTGGCGGGTGCAGCCTTTGCGTCTGTGCAGTAAGGGAGCATGGGAAAGCCTCGAGGGCACGCGTGAAGTCAGGAAGCAAACCTGGACTTTATTATTGACGTTTTCTCCTTTTTTGAGGTGACAGAAGATGGTGAGGGGAAATCTAACGAAAGAGCCTGCAGGGCAAGCTTTGGGGATTGACGCACATCCCTTAGGTCTGGGCTCACAGAGCTGAAGGATTCTAGTAGTCTAACCCAGAGCTGAAGGACAGAAAAACCCCTGACTTCATCAAAGGAGAGGAACAGAAAGATGAACATGGGGCCTGTGTAGAAGGGTGCTGGGGCTAGAGGCACTACAGGATTTTATAAGACTGGAGAGAGAGCGACACGAGTGGGAACTTAACACAGCAGCGTTCAGGATCCATGCAGCCACGTCAGTTTGTTTGAAGGAGGACAGTTATTAACTCAAGGATGATGAGGTGGTAACAAGAAAAAGCACTCAGATACTGGGGTATGAGTGGGGAATTCTGAACCTGCATGACCATCGCATCTTAGGGAAGATGAACGATCAAAATGAGCCCCCCCCTAGACCCCCAAACTACACTCACACCAACGTGTCATACTGCTTTTAAGGAAACCTGAAGCTGAGTGGAACAGAAGAACGTTCTATTCAGTGTTTGTGTTTTCGCTATTAAGCTTTCTGTCCACTATCTGGAAGAACAAAGAATACAGTGACCGGCCTACAAAAGTTCTTAAATCTGCGGGTAGCCTTATCCGTTAATATGTCTGTGTTACAACCAGATACTGGTGACTGTTTTTAACCCACTGACCTTATTTAAAACATTACAAGACGCCTACTGTTAATACAATCAAAACGCATGCTTCAACGGTCCTTTACTGTGGCATACATGCACAAAATACCAGAACTAAGTATAACCCCTTTTTGTGTATCTTAACATCTCTTTGTCTCTTGACAAAAGTTCTTGTTTACTGTATATCTATAGATTTTAAAAACCACTGAATTTATGCAAAAACCTCTATAAATTGTACAAGCTCATTTAAATCATATGTTTCCGTTTGTGCTGTTTAACTAACGGCTCTGCGTCATGATTAGTTAAGTCATTTTATAAAGCAGTGTTTCCCAATCCGGTCCTTGGGGACCCACAGCCGGTCCACGTTTTTGCTCCCTCCCAACTCCATGCTGGACAGGCCACATTTTGAACAGCTGGGAAGGAGCAAAAACGTGGACTGCCTGTAGGTCCCCACGGACCGGATTGGGAAACAGTGCTATAAAGTAATAGGAAACGAGTATTCATAAAAAAAAAAAAGTGGTGGATAAATAGATGCAAAAGGAAAAGAGCGGTAAAATGTTTGGGGGAATTAGAGCTTCTGCTCAGAAATAAGTAGCAGGCTGTCGGAATGAAAGGCTAGTCCAAAGGGTTTAACGTCTTTATCGTTCATGCTTACTTGGACATTAATCTCTGTGAAGTGGTGTATAGCACTGTTTGTTTGGCTTGCAGGACTATCCTAAACAACTGTATTTGAACCTGATCAAATTTATGAGATAATGTTGTTTCTCCTTGTCAATTCCTGTCACCCCCCCCAGGCTGCACGTCGGTACTGTCCACACCACGTGGGTCACTACCTGGGCATGGATGTGCACGACACACCGACGCTTTCGCGCGCCCAACCACTGCAGCCGGGCATGTGCATCACTATCGAGCCAGGTGATAGGTACAGGCCTGTGCGGACTGGTCAGGTGACGGTGATTGAGGGAGCACGTGACGCACATGTACAGAAAGGACGATGGCTGCTGAGGGGCACTGCTAGCTTGTGGGAGTTTTAATTACACAAAAATGTTTTACGGGCAGAATGAAAACTGATTGGCTTGGAGAGATAACCAATCAGATTGTAGAGGATGTGGGTCCAAGCAACTAGAAGAGTTTGGACATCTGATTGGTTGGTCCTGCCTCCTCTAGCTGCTTGGACTCACCCCCTCTACAATCTGCTTGGTTATCTCTCTGGACCAATCATTTTTCGTTCTACCCTTAGAACATTTTTGTGTAAGTAGAACTCCCACGAGAGCACTGTGCGGGCCGACACAGAAACACGAGTCACAATCCTTTTCTATACCAAGTACAAGGAATTTGGGTGCAGGTGGCGCCATGAACTGTACAACTAAACATACAATCAAGACAAAAAGTACAAAAAATAATTAATAGAATAAAAGTAGAGGTATGAATAGAAATGAAGATGTACAAATAATAAATAAACACATATAAATATAACTAACAATAGATGGTGGGTACAAATATCTTTGGGCTACGTGCAAAATATGAAATAGTGCAAGACCAGTTTATTTTTTAAAAAAAGCATTTTTCAGTGGAGTAACTGAAAAACAGTCTACAGGCTTATTCCAGCCATACGTCTCATAACCGCTTATCCAGATCCTAGCCAGTGGAGGCCTGCCACAGACACACAGGGCTTACAGACGCTCCCAAGGTCACACACTACAGGCGTGGGGCAGACCGCTATCCAGCGGACCCCATGTGGGTTCACTGTGGGAATTCCACATAGACGTACATAAAACATGCAAACTTCACGTATGCAAAGTTCTTTCGGGACTCAAACCTACAGTCAGTCTGTCCGTCCGTCCATCCAGTGTATGATGTATGATTATACAAACTCATTTAAAAATGCCCTGAGTGAAGGGCATGTTTTGTAATCGCTGTTGTATTATATAACATTTTAGTGTAACTGAGTGTTTTTGCCCGTCACTTCCTCGGCAGGGCTGTACATCCCCGAAGACGACAAGGTCTCCCCAGCAAGATTCCGGGGCATGGGTGTTCGGATCGAAGATGACGTGGTCATCCAGGAAGACGGTGGACCCTTGGTCTTGTCTGCTGACACTCCGAAGACGATAGCTGACATTGAGAAAGAGTGTGCAAAGAAAATCGCCTGAGAAGGGAGGCATACTATTGTATAGTTTTTAAAGCTTATGTAGGAAGACTGAGACCGGAGTCTCCCAGAATCGTCCCTAAGTTTGTGCATGGTGGAGAAAGAGAGACTATGTTTTACTATTACTGCATATACACTTATTGCAATACATTTGATACATATACCTTAGAACACAACCTTGATTTTTTTTTAAGTTTTGCTTATAAGAATTTTTAATATTTGCTATTATTTCCAGGAAAAAAATCCAAATCTTGTGGAAAAGAATTGTGTCAGGATCATTACTGTTGCCAAATGGTTGATAGAAGAAATCTAAATTTCCCTTATTGATTACTTTATAACCAATAAACTTTATAAATTGAGAAGTTACTGCTTCTAAGGTTGTTTTCAGCTGGTGGCTTGGAGTATCACAGTATCTAACCACACAGAAGTGCAAGCAGAAACTGAACTTTTCGATATTTTGAATTTAGTAAGGGAATGCTTGAGTTTAACTCGACTGCCCCTTTGATGAGCACGTGGTTACTGCCGATCCATGAATCCATGAGGTTGGAACCACATCGGCAGCACGCCAAGCATCAACCTCCCGTTCACAGACTGCTACTCTACCTCCAACCCTCCCACTAACCCGCTGGAGAATTAGAAACAACGAGCGGCCATTTTGTTTACTCTAACAGACGGAGGCAGGGAGGGAGTATTGCGGCTGCTGTCCCCGATGCTGACTCGGACCGACACAAACAAGCGGATGGAGTTGAAGCGATTAGCGGGTGGCGAAAACCCAAAGGGAGTGATGCTATTATAGGATATATCGGAGAGGCAAAATTAGCCAGTACGTTTTATCAAGTGCTAGCCAAACTTAATGCACAGAATTAACAAAAATTGGAAAACATATGTGCAATTAATCCGATAAATGTAAAAGAAAATATGCATTATTATTATTAAATCAGATACCAAAGGGATGAATTCGAGAAGGCGTCTGTGACAACAATAGGACCCGAAGGAGTAGGAATATTTGAGGGTTTGGATCCCATCTGTATTTTTGGGAGTGAGTCTTCTCACTTTGAATTACTCATAATACTTGTAACTTGAGGAATCCGGTGCCGTTTCCAATTTTAGCACAGAGACATCCATGTATTTGCTTGATCACATACTTCCATTAGATTGCTTACTCGGCTTTAAAGTAGTATCTGATCGCTGCCAATGGAATCTAGTGAAAATTCTGTTCAATGTATACAATTGGTAGGAATTAAATGCGCATTACACATGTGCACGTTTCCCCGTTATGCATTGTGACCGGAGAAAAATCTAACAATTTTGTGGAGAGATTACCTTTGATAAATATTAAGTCACAGGGTAAATAAAAGGTTTGTGGTGTTTTGTAGGAATCTTGGTAAAACATGCGAGTTTACGGATGTTTTAAACCCCTTCACATTGTGCAATATATTAAATATCAAAATCGAAACTTTTGTGAACGTGATGCATTTAATCTGATAATTATGTATGCTTTTATGGTGGATTGCCAAGGTGATGAAGCTGTGGTGGTTTAAATGCATGTCTAATTTATGAGCTGGTTTAACATGAGACTTAACGGTAAAGTGCTTCAATGTACTCAGAGATATCAGTGGCCCTTATCTCTAGAGTGCTGCCTCCGAATATGAGCAGCATCTTAACTGCCGTTACAGCTTTACTAAGATAACTGTTTACTGGTGTGAATAAAGTTATCCAAACAGCGGGGAATTATTTTTAACAATCCTGTGCACTTAAAAGACATTGACTTAGAATAAATTAACTCGTTGCGAATATTTTATTATATAAAGTCTGGAAAAGCGGTACACATAAGTAATTTTTAAACAATTCATCAATATCGATGTATTGCATCTTAAAGGATAGGCCCATACAACATTTTTCTTTATATGTAAATATGTTTTTGAGTATTTTAAAGACATGGAAGGCTGCCTGTGAAACTACGATAATTTGTACCGCTTGTAAACAAATAAACGTTTATAAATTATCTTCCAAAATCTTGATTCAATTTAGCGCATGAAAATGACAGCTCATCAGAAATCAAAAGCTGTAACTATTTCATTCGCAGCTCTAAGACATCATGCGAGAAGGTCCTTGAAAAGTTTCGAGTGCCGGCGCGTCTTCCCGGCGGCCGCGATCCTCCAGTCCGGGGTCTTTTCGATTACAGTTCCGCCGCCCGACAATGGCGGAAAGCACGGATACTATAATGGAGGGCAGGTCTCGGGACAATTTCTCCGTCTCCGAAGAGGCTCGGCGAGTTGGTTAAAGGCCTGCACGCTTGTCTCTCTCTTCTCTTACCGACTCCCCCTATCCATCCCTCCCTCCCTCTTTCCTCCTCCTCCGCTCGCAGAAATCTATAAAGAACAAAAAATCCGCCGGGGGAGGGGGTTTATGCGCTGGAGTCGGAGAGCAGAGGCTAACCCAGGAAAGACGAGCGCTTCGCACACGGGACTTTCCCCCCCTTAGTCCCCAAAAAGGAGGGGGGAAAGTAAAACAATCAAAGAAGGGAAAGGCGAATGAAGACCGGGAAAGAAGGGAAATCGCCTGTCTTTTTCTGGATATATATATATTTATATAATTCGTGAAAAATATGGCCGAGAACGTTCTGGACTCCGGCCCGCCTTCAGCCAAGAGGCCTAAACTATCCTCTCCGGCACTTTCGGTCTCTGCCAGCGATGGAAATGGTAAATATACGCATTTTAATTATTTACGTCGCCGGAGTCTTTTTTGAGATTAGCGCGTTTATCACGTCGGCGTTTCGGCCGCGTTTTGGTTTTTTTTCCCTCTTCCTCGGCGGCGGCGGCGAGGCGATCGCGTCAGGGAGTCCGGGGCCGCCGCCGTTTCCCCGTGTCGGCTCCGGCTTATCCGGGCGCCCCGCACTTCGCCGTTGACCGCTTGTTTCCCCCCCCCCTCCTCCCGGTCTTTATAAAGTCTTCGTCTTTTCGAAGTGCGCCTCGATTTTTCTTGTTCAGAATTGTCCGTTTTAAGCAATTTAAAGGCCCAACAGCCTAAATTGTGTTCGCGACAACTTTTTTTTTTTTCCCAGCGTGTAGGTGTCGGGATGTCTCATACGCAGGGTTACGGCTTGTTAGCGGGCTACTGCCTTCCCTTTTTATTTGCTTTTGATCGGTTCGTCCAGCGAAGTTAAACCCCCAGCCACCCGGAGCCCTTTCCCCGGCCCAGTTTGCTCGGCTGGCCCGCAGAGCGAGGGGGACCTATCTGGTCTGGGGAGACGGTGGCATTACGGCTATCGCCAGCTAACATGCAGGGGGGCTCCGTGCAATCGGAGCATAAAGGGGGAGGGGGATTCCGAGTAAATGCCACCAACAAAGCTTTTTATATCGGTATTTGTAAACCGCAGCCTGCTAGTTCCAGCGCATTTCTCCCCACACGCTTAGCGAGAGATCGGTGTTTGGGCGGCCTGTTAGTGCGGGAGAGCTGTGGCCGGACTGGCTTGCGGCTGGGGATCGGCTGGTCCGCACGGCCCGGGTCGCAGTCCCGATGTGCAGGCCTGTGATGGGAGAGCGTGTGTGGGGAGGCGGATCCTGTTCTGTCCGATGCATACACTGGCACTTGGCGTGTGTGAGTTGGTGAGAGTTTATACCGCAGACGGATGGAGGTTCGTGATGGAGTGCCGCTGTGAGCTCATTGATCTTGGGATTGTGTCCACACTCGCTTAGCTGTGTGTGTAGGGAGTCTGACCACTAGCCCGGTGTCTCGGGCATTTCTCTTGCGTTCTAGTCACTCCCTATTGTTCATCTTCGGTGGGTCGCAAGGTCGTTGGAGAAACGAGAAAACTTCAGAGTATTCGAATGTTTTTCTGCCACCGAATATATGGCGAAATATTACTATTAAGATTTGGGCGTGAAGACTTTCGTAACTTGGACTAAACAAGAAAAGGTGTGACCTGTGGAATATTTTCAGTTAATTTCTGGTACACTAATGTCGAATTTGACGTACTTCTCCCAGTTCATTTTGTGTGACTCGATCAGTATAAGTTTCCTGAATTTCACAGGAGGAAAATACATGACATAAAATCCATTAAATCTCCACGTCAAAATAAGTAACATTAAATGTATGGACTGTATAAGTGCGCTTAAGCTCATGAGGCTGTCCTAAGACTTATTGGAGCTCAAAGCTTATTCTCTTCCACTTCTCTCCAGTGTCATGCGTCTGTCATTACCAGTTCCAGCCAGTCAGACCCTAAACCCTAAAATCTTTTCTTCTACAATTGATCGTGTGGAAAGATGCTTTTCGTTCAAATACAGGGATTTATCGCAGAACGCTAACATGTTGGTGTGAGTTTTTTTTACTATTGCTTTTCATAAACCTATTACTCTTCAAGCATTTGCGTTCTGTGTGTTGGGATTATTGCGTGGTATATAAACGAGATTCAGTCAAAATTAGTCTGCGGATCAAAGTGGGTAGTTTAGAGGTTTCTTAGAACAGCTGCATTTGACGTTTTCTTAACAGGAAAAGTAACATCTAAGTTTCTGAAGTATTCATGGTTCTAACTAACTAATATATATATATATATATATATATATATATATATATATATATAA
>JAODUD010000095.1:6396397-6406964 GCA_026784285.1 Stomatorhinus walkeri | reverse complement strand
TGTGTGTGTGTGTGTGTGTGCGTATGCCTTTTTATACTCTGCTGTAGGTAACTGTTTCTGTGAATCTCGAGGAACCCGGGTCACACAGCACGTATAGTTCAGTCAATTTAGTTATTTGCAAGCTCTTTTACATTTTAGTTAGATGTATAAACGCATTCGCAACACAAACACGTGCAAAATGAGGTGCAGCGCCATACATGAACCATGTTTTTCCGAATCTGCAGAGGCTCCCCGTAGCAGATGGACTATGGATGGTCTGATGTATTTCCAAAAATAGATGTGCCAGTACAATGGCACTCCAATGACACACATTTCTGTTTATGTCAGCAAATGGAATCTAAACTAAATAATTGCAGCTATTATTACCTAATAGCTCAACGTGCATTTCTTGCGTGTATAAAGTGGTTCTTTAAATGCGGTCTTATATGCGAATCATTGAAAAGAATGAAATAGTTCCTACTATATATCTGTCGTGTGAACTTAAGTAACGGTCAGGGCCGTTTTTGGTAGTTTTCAGTGCCTTAGGGGTAAAAGGCAATAACATTTAAAACGCATGTCTACAGTATGCCATCGTGTAAAAGCCGTGCAGTCTTGGAGTTGGCGGTGAACTTGTTGCCGTTTTCATTTTGCTGGGCAGCAGATAAATTAGTTCTCGGTGAGTCTGTTTCTTTGCAAATATGCAGGAGTCAGTTCAAATAACACGAATGCTTTGGTGTTTTCCCAACGTTAAACATTTATGTACAGACCCGTAGTATGCTAATTATGTATTAGACCCAGATGGTGTCAGGGCGCCCCAAAGACGGAAAGTGCAAAGAAATCACTCTGCGCCTCGTGTTATTGCAGTTCACCGATCGCCGGCCTGCTGACATACAGATGGTTGGGGATGTGTAGACACTGGGGCTCAGGCACATAAAAGGGACCCAGACATCGAAGTAACTACGCTGAACATTTGTTCTTTGCATCACTGCGTCGCTGTCCTGGTGACGGGACCATTAAGGGATCGAAGACAGAGGCAGCGCCGGGCGAGTGATGAACGTCATCTTCAGCATGACACGTTAGTATGACGCATGCATGTCCCCACAGTCCTGCTTTGCGGTGATTTCTAAAATAGCTCGGCACTTGTATGCAATATGACCACTGGGGTGTGAGTTCCTTTCAGTTTTCTTAATCCTTTCCTTTTCGCACTATGTGTTACAGCAGCGGCACTCAGACTGTGCATGGTCACGACCTCTGCTAGTGGGTCACCAAAAATTGACAGGGGTCGTAAGATGATTATCTGTTAAGGCAAAACAAAGGTTTTCTCTTCTGCACTCCCTGGGTAGTACCCTGAAATTTATCATATTGGAAAAGGTCACTAAACCTGACCAGGTTTTTGGGGGGATTTCCAAAGATTGAGAACCACTTTATTACACTGTCAGTATCACACACAAAATGCATGACTCATGTTTTAAGAAACGCTGTCTGTTGCAGCGTTTCCCAGTCCGGTACTCGGGAACCCCCTGGCTGAGCTGGGAGGGAGAAAAATGTGTACCGGTTTGGGAAACACTGGTCCATTGGAACAAGGACAAGGGAGAATGGTGCCTTGTGACTCAAGGGTCAGGGGGTCTAACCCCACCTCTGCTCTGTGTGTGTGGAGTTTATTTCTATCGTGTGGGTTTCATCCCAAAATCAGGCTAATCAGCACCTCTAAATTGCCCCTAGCATATGGTTGTGTGTATGCTGTGAAATGGACTGGCGCTCATTCGGGGAGGGGGTGCCCGATTCTGCCTGGTACAGGCTCCAAAGCCCATGCTATTCTGACCAGGATAAGTGGCTGGAAAATGGATGGATGAGACAAAGTGAGATTAAGCCACAAAATCACCAACCAGATAGGTGCCAGTTTCCTAGATGAGTGAAGCCTTTTTGGGTGTCAAACAGAGGGTGAATTTTCAGGTGTTTTTTCATGAATTGACAAGGAAAACTCCCATGAGCCATTAGACATGTGGTTAGAAGGACAAGTGTGTGTGTATTTGTAAGCGAAAGAGTCACTGATAGCTAAACAGAGCTCTTTGTTTATATGCTGAAATGCCAGGGCGGGGGAATTTGTTTGCTTGAACACTTCAGCAAACATTCATAGGCACCCCGATTGCCCACGTTCGGTGCAGGGCTCGTTTTACAGAGGGTCATCAAAATCCGTTATCGGCTGGGCTTTAAATGGCTCTTTACATGACGGGGTCCACCTTTCGTGGAGCCCAATGTTCACAGCGGGGGGCTGAGAGGCAGGAGAGTCGAGGCTTGTCACAGGAAATGCAGACTGCTCATCTCCATGGCAGCGAGTTTTTCGCTTCGGAGGCAGCGCGGCGCTGTCTCTGGAACGGTCACCAGCAGGTGACAATGGACCCGTCACTTCGCCCTGAGGAATGAGTGACAGCCGTCTGCTTCATTCAGTCTCCCTCTGAGCAGATGGAGGTTGGTGCCATTGTGGGGACTCCATGCTTCTGCTGTTACTCTAGAGAACCTTGCACATCACGGAGAAACCTGACACATTGTAGATGGCCAGTAGTTTGATTTTTACATCTATTTAGCATCTTACGTATAATTTCCTTTCAGCCGTCCTAATCTCCAATAATAAATTTGCATATAAAATGTTGTAATGTAACATGCATCACAGCCTCCATCCATTCATTTCAAAACATTCCTTTGATATATGTCTCATATGGAGGTGGCTGAGAGGGTAACGCTGTTGTCTCAAACCCTGACATGTGTGTGTTCTTTATTACGCTCTTCCTCTGGTATGTGGCCTTTTTCTGATACACTGGCTTCTTCACACAGTCCATAAATACTGTTAGGCACTACGAGTGTCGCCAGATTGCCTTTAATATATTAAAACAAATCAAAATTTATTTATGATTGTGTGTGTGTCCTGTGATGGACACACATTCCTCGAATGTATCCTTTTCTTGGTTTCTTGGGCTTAGAAACCTGCACCCATTGGAATCCTGTATTAGATAGCTCATGGGAGTTTTACTTACACATAAATGTTCTGGGGACAGAAGGATATATGATTGGTTCAGAGAGATAACCAATCAGATTGTGGAGGAGGTGTGTCCAAGCAACCAGAGGAGGCGGAACCAATATACCTGATTGATTGGACCCACCTCCTCCACAATTTGATTGGCTATCTCTCTGAACCAATCATTTTTCCTTCTGCCTTCAGAACATTTTTGTGTAAAACTCCCACGAGCGATTAGCTATGTGGGTAGAAGCTGGGTGGAAGTTCCATATGGATAATTTACATATTGCCTGCCCACTGCAAGGTTCCAAAACTGAGACAGCCACATCAACAAGGTCTGTAAGACACATCATCACTTTCCCAAAAATCTTCTGATTGTTATTATTATTCCACATTTGCTACTAAAACTGAAACAAAAATTAATAGCTTTGAATATTATTAATTTAGAGGGTATTAATTTGTAATGGAATCTTTGTAAATGTCACAACAGCATAGTCACACCTCAGACTAAGACCAGTAACGGCTCAGATACAAATCCTGGACCTTAATCACCATCCCACGTTCCCAGCATTTTAGTTCTTCTGTGTGGTTATAGCAGAATAAGTTTTTGTATATATCTCCATTGCTGGAGGTGATTCAGTTTTAAATATACAGTAATTTTACCTGTATGACAGCAGAGGTAGTACCTGATCAAAGCAAGCCAGCCACAGGTCTTTACCACAAAGAGCAGAATACTGAGATCCACAGAATGGCGAGGTCAGCTCAGGAGCAAGTCTGCTTTGCATCGCTGGCACAAAGTTGGAACAACAGACGCCAACCAATCGAAAGTGTTGTGTACCACAACCTCAAGGGCAATAAGTGTGTTTATTCACAGCTTTTGTACGGAGGCACGCATCAAGCCGTCTTAAACCTTGCCCATCCTCCCGCCGTACAGCTGCTGCTCCGGTTACCAAGCAACGCGTGCAGTCCTTACCGAGCCAGGTAAGTGAAGGCAGCCTAACGCGCTGTTGTCGAACTGCCTTTCCTGCACGGGCCTGACTGCTCTGCAGCTGCAAATTGCATTACTAATTTACAAGGGTTAAATCGGTCGTATCCATCTCTTTATTACGGGCACTAAAGCAGGAAAACGTGATATAAAGTTGAAGAATTGAATAAAAATGTTGTCCCACCATGGACAATTTACAGTGGGCCAGGTGTACGCTTAATTTTTAAACGTACACCTTTTTCTGTTTACTTTTACAGCAGATGCACACACAACAACCACAACAGATAACAACAGATGGAAAGCGACTATGGCAATTACCGTTGTATCCGACTCCGTGTGAATACCACAGCGGCGATTGTATTATCACGCTCCTGAAGTTTATCCTCAGATCTCAAATATCATAAACATGGTATTAGTTAACAATACCTAATAATGTTCTGACCCTTTCTGGAGAGCACACCGCTGTACAGCGAAGCTGAGCTGAGAAAAAAACACTTCAGGCACAGGCGTGATGTCATTTTTGTGTTATATAATTAAAAGAAACAGCTTTTATGCAGATCGTTCTTTCAAAACAGAAATACACCCAAAATATTACACAACTGTGTGTCTCACACACACAGAGTAATTGCTGATAATACCCACCCACAGCTATTTTCCTGTACTTGCGCCTGATCCCCCCCCCGGCTGAAAGCTCACACACAATTGTATCCCTGCCGTTTTCTCTCGACAACCTTCTCTCGACAACCTTCTCCTTTATCCCTCATTAAAAGTTTCACTTTCAAACTTGACAGAACGAAGGCGGCTTAACCTTCTTGTTTCCATTATAGGTGAGGAAAGTTAACGAGAGACAGCTGAGGAAGGTGATTGTTATAAACCCAGACGAGCTTCACAGAAACACAAACGGGACACAATGGACACAATCGCTGAAAAATATCCAGGCACAAAGAATTTTATAAATCCCAGCATGAAAACTTTTATTAATATTGTATCAAAATGCCGTTTAAGAGAAAATTATACACCCATCACCAGCTCGGAGCAGCCTTGGATATGAGATGAAGTCAATTTGCACGAAAACCATACGTCGTCTCATTACAGTATAAAGCGCTGTTGGTCTTGTGGTGCAATATCAACTGCAATGCTGCTGCAGGTCGCATTATCAACACCCCCGGAAGGGCTGCACTGTTGTGAGACTAATCAATGTAACCAAACTGGCAGCAGTAAATGTAGAACAGAATGATTTCAATTAGGATTTTAAGGGATCTCTTTCTGCTGTCCAAATAATTCAATCCACCAATCAGCAGAAGCTCCACCATTTACACTTGGCTCATTTTGACAGCTGTCCGATTAGTGCATCGATAAGTTCCTGCTTTTTAGTGCCAGTGGTCCGCACCCCAAACTGCTTGCAGGCCTCCTTAAGGACCGGCACAGTTAGTTTTCCCAGAGTGCCGTTCTTTACGTGAGCCCGCAGGTCTTCCTCGGATACCTCTAACTTGGGCTTCTTCTCTGCTCCACCCCCTGCCTCGGCTGTCGGCACGGAAACACAAGGGGTGCATTCTGGTAACATGGCGATCATCTTTCTGCTGCTATTATTGATATTTACCAAGTCTGATAACCACAGCAGTACATTTCATGAAATATCAGCACGCACTATGGCGTAGACGCGTGCAATAATTCTGCCGTCAGGCTGCCGCTGTATCCTTACCAGGTTTGCGCTTGGTTGACGACTTGCTGTCGGGGTTATAATCAGCAGGATAAACCAAATCCTTAAACTCCTGTGCCAGTGGCCCCAGACGGCGGTCAATCATCTCCACTTTGGGCACTGGAAGGACGACAGGGTGAGAAAAGAGAAAGAAAAAAAAACACAGAAAAACCAGATGAGGGCATTAGTTCTGTCTTCATGTGTTTTGAAGAAGACTGAAAATCTTTTATGGAGAATTCTGTGGTCAGTGACAGAAAGGCTTCGGTCAGCTTCCGAACACACAAACTGCTCCTAGAACGGCTCAGAGAAGCCGTCTTGGGACTCTGACAAACTGAAAGCAGTATTTAATTGGCGCGATCATAAATGCTGCATTAAACTACAATGACAAAATCTGATAAGTTTTAAAAATGCGGTTCACTCCAAAACCAAAAAAAAAGCAGCCACTTCCCATCCAAAAGCGTGTTCACTCAGGAGAAGGACTCTGTGACACACCCTGAAAATAGTAAAACCCAAATACCGCTCATAAAAGATGAATCAGCCAGCTACCCCGAATTACAGTGAGGCTGAGATAGAAGCCTTAATCGCACGAAAAACAAACTAATGAAAAACTCATTGTTTGGGGACCGGAGCGTGCGGACGGCTTTAGGCTTAGTCTCGCTGAACACCTGATTTTTTGGGACATTCGATAACTATGCTGATAACATTCCCACTAGTCATATTTGCGGACAGCACGGTGTGAGTGTGTCTGCTCTGTGACAGAACAGCATCCCATCCACTATGGACAGTCTATTTATAAATCATAAGCGGTACAGATTATTGCACACCGCGCCGTGCAATCGCCTCTTCACTCACATACGCCTTCATAATCTCGGCGGGGAAATCCCATATCCAGAAACTGGACCTACGCGTCAAGTCTTCTATGGGTTCAGGTTCCAGCATGTCCAGCGCCAACGCTTCAAGGTTCCTGAAGTGCTGTTGCAGGACAGGGTTCTCAAAAGAGTCACTCCTGAGAGACACACACAGGGCACGTGAGGGAGGCGTGTCAACAGCGAGGGAATGCATCACTTTCACTGTGCAAAAACAGCACTCCGCCATTCAGGCCCCCTCCCTCGCAGGCGTCGCTGTGTGCTACGCTCTTAATTTTTTTGTTTATTGGCTGAACGTTCGATGTAACCAATGATATCACACTACGTTTCCATGGAGATGGCGGAACCCCCCTCAGTAAGCCCCGGGCCCATGCGCGCGTGGCACCTATATGTGAACCGCAGCTTTTGCACGATCTCCTTCATCTTCTCGACCTGCGAGCCATCGGCGGGGGGGAACTTCTGGGTGTCCAGAGTCCGCACATCGTCCGCGTACGGCAGGAATATCAAGTGGAAACCTGGGATGGAGAAAGCGTGTTAGCGACGGGCGGGGCAGCAGAAACCAGGGATGCCCATTGGACGCCCCATAGCAACCAGCTACGCAGCCCCGCTTGCCATGGTAACGGGTATTGTACCTGCAGGCGTGACCTGCACTTTGTCGTCGTCTAGCTCCTCCCTCTGGGGAACCAGGGCGACGAATCGCGGCGGTGTGTTGTGCCGCGGGGTGTATTTGCACACGGCGAACACACCCCTCTCACTGCACCGACGCAGCAGGGCTACGAACAGGCAGGAGCTTCCTGCACCAGTGACAGAGAGAGAGGGGGAATAGTGGTGCCGGCTGCCCCCCCCAGAGACCCACAGACACTGACATGCCAGACCGCGGTACTCACCCGTGACCATCTCTTCCTCGGGGAACACAAAGAGCGAGGGCCGGATGTGGTGGTGCAACTTCAGCCGGTTTATGGGCTTGAAACCCATGAGAACCAGACCCGGCTCATCAAACCTCTTCAGCTCCTCAACCTCATCCTTCTCAAACACGATCTGCCTCTTCCCGTACACCTGAGTCAGGATGGAGGCAGGAGAAACGCTCCTTATGACAGTGAACATAAGCAGAGGAAGGCTTAATTCTGTGATTACTAGACCAGTGTTTCTCAAACCAGTCCTTGGGGACCTGCAGATGGGCCACATCTTTGCTCTCTTCCAATTTCCTGAGATTCCTCAGGACTGGTTTGAGAACCACTGTACTAGACAAATGCCATCATCCAAATCAACCCATGCATGTTTTTTTTTTTACAGTTAAATACTAATGGAAAGAATTCACTTCCAGTTTTATCCTACCAACATTTAAAAAGAGCCTTTGCCTTGTTCCAGATCTTTAACCATTATGCCCCCTGCTGGCCCCTTATAAAGACTGCATTTCGCTCTACCTGGGCCCTTTTGGTGTCACTGGGCAGCAGCAGGCCCCCTGTCTGTGTGCTGTAGAGGCGGGTCTTGGTGATGACGGGCTCGTTGGTGTCCCGGTAGAGGCGGATGGCGGGGGGCTTGGTGGCTTTCCTGGCCAGCACGTACAAACCCACTGCAATGCTCACGCCATCACCTAGAGTCAGGCTCAGTCTGGGGAGGAAGCAGGGGGAGGACACAGAACGCTATACACCATGAACAATAAAGACATCGATTCAATCAACGGAATGTCTGTACTTAAGGAGGAAATTACATATATATATGAGAGAGAGAGAGAGAGAGAGAGAGAGAGAGAGAGATTGAGCCCAAACTCCAGGATCACTGAGCCAGGGGCAGGAATGACACACACAGCCTTCAGCCAACCATCACCTAGTCTGTGCCCTCTTCTTCACCTCCTTGGCCCGCACCCTCTTCTGCAGCTGCTCTAGCTTGGAGCAGGGCTCCATCTGCAGCCTGAGGTCCTCCTCCTCACCCTCAGGGGGGCTGATGAGGTCACAGAAGAAGAGGGAGATGTCGAACCCCCCCGGCTTTCTCAGGTGCATCAGATCTATGATTACACCTATGCGGAGAAGGAACCCACACGACTCGTTTACGCTTAAGGCTCTCGCCGCTCCTCCTCACCAGGGTCCCCCAAACATCGCACGCCGTACCCACCTGTGTCCTTCAGGTCCCCCGCCTTGGTGCGGGCGCTCAGGTGGCGGGCTGCGTCCCCGTCGTGGGGATCGTCCCGGCAGGTAAAGATCATGAGCCGCTTGTGGGAGAGACGCAGCTTGATGTCGCTGTAGAGGTTGGAGCAGCACCAAAGCGCGTCGCCCAGCGACGTCTCCCCGCTGCCCAGGGTCTCCCCAGCCAGCTTCGCCCCCTTCTCCCCACGCAGGCTGTCCACCTCCTGCACCCGCTTGGCTCCTGCCGGGAGACACACACAATGTGTCATGGAGGAAGAGACCACAAAGCTAAAAACATGGGCATAGGAACCAAGGGGGACCAGTAACCCCCAATATTTAATTTGCCTTCATTCATTTCCTGCCCCCCCCCCCCATCTCCCCTTTAATTAGCCTGCATCCATTCTCTGGCCCCCCCAAAAAAAGATTTACATTTAAATTATTGTGCTCCACCACATAAAACTGTCTCCTACCCTTTGGGTGAGGAAATCATCAATCATCAGTACTGATAGTGAGATCAGTGAAATACAAACAATGTTAGAAGTACATTAAGTGTACTGTGCATTTTAACAAGGAATTAAGTATCAGGACTTTATAATGCAAGAGATTCATCTACATACACAAATAATCTGGCAGTAGAAAAAAATCATCTTAAAATGGAATTATTTCAATGGTTAGGGTTACAGTACAGCTGCTTCCATAGCCAATAACACTACAAGGCACACAGCACCTGTTTCATTCACATTGGGTACACTGGACCACCAGAGCCCCTGGTGTGAAACAGGGGCTGTATACCACTCACCAGGTGAGTCAAGATCATGGTAAACATAGACATTCTTGAAGGAGTTCTGGAAGTTCTGGGTGCGCTGAGTGCCATAGAACACCAGCGCCATCAGGTCCCGGTCGCTGCTGATGATCTTGCTGGTGTAGACGTTACGGACACACTGCAGAAGCGTAGGGGGAGAGGGAGGGATGATTTTGGAAAAACAGAGATTCTCTAAAGCTTAAAAGACACACACAGACTGAAAGAGAGCAGTGGAACGAACAGTATCACAGGGAAATACAAACTTAACTACCTCCATGGTCATGTCGAAGTTGGAGGGCTCTCCATTTTCTCCCTTTATAAACATCTCCTTGGAGGCGTCCACCAGAAACACCAGACTGTCACGCCCACTGTACTTGTAATCCACTAAAGTTGCACAATAACAACATTTGTGCACCAAGCTATGTCACGTAAATAAAAATCACATTTGTTGACCGCTGCACGCAAGGCGGCAGTTCAACGAGCAGTTTAACAGACTGATCTTGCTTACCAGTAAGTTCCTCCCCTTGCTCCTGTTCAACCTCATCATCCTCGTCCCGATAGTATTCCTGCCACGCAGCCATTGTCAACGGGTTTGGTCACATCTGTAAATTTATTTCAGCATTTTAGGCATTTAAAACAACAATCGACATAACCGTCCGTTAACAGACAAGCGATGTTAACATCCGGAGCCTCAACAGGCTCGACCAATTGAAGTGCATGGAAGTTTTACAGGTCGAAAAGCATATGGTGCACAGGGTAACGAGCAACCTAGCTAGCTACTTTGAACTACTCTGAGTTATATGCCACCGAAAAGACTGTAATACGTACAGCAGCAACACCATATACACATAACTTCTCAAATGAATGTGGCAAGTATTAGCAGACACTCACCGACTGCCTACACTGAACACTATTATCTCGCTCTCAGAAATGCTGCTCCGAGCTCCCGCTGGAACGAGCACGTAAGCTTGACGTTTACGTAAGACGTAACGTACATAGTCGTATAGTTCCGGGTACATTCTGATTGGTTGTTGATGACCGTGCTTAGTATCCTGCTTTTCAGCTATAATAATAATAATAATAATAATAATAATAATAAT
>JAODUD010000095.1:6361048-6382948 GCA_026784285.1 Stomatorhinus walkeri | reverse complement strand
GGGGGGGTAGGATATTGTGAATGAGAAGGTGCTCAGCGAGGGGGAAAAACATTCATTCATTCTACTCGGGGGGGGAATTAGTTAAGAGCCCCTTGCCACACAGGGCACCCAGCGGAGCGTGGAAGAGCGGCAGCTTCCAGGCCTGGAAAAGCATCGTCCATATTGGGCAGCCGAGCAGGAGAGGCGCTGACAGGCAGGACGGCAAATCTCACGTTGGCACACATGAACGGACGGGTCCCGGAGAGGAGGAGCTGTTCTGCTGAGCTCATGGCTACTCATGGACCTAATTAAATGGAATAATTAGTGAAACTGCTGCTGTTGCAAGGTCGTGTTGATTGGATGCTCGGAATGGCTGTCAGAACCTCCTTTCGTTTCACGCGGCCGCTTGAAGGAGAGCGAGGAGCGGCGTGTGTGTAATGCGGAAGCCTGCTAATGAATATGGGCTTCCTGACTGCTCGCAAGACAGGAAGTCTGTTCCGGGCCCCAGAAGCGAAGAATGATCTACGGCCTGCTCATGATGAATAATAGTGTTTCACAGAGTAGTCGGATCATCATGAATAATAGACGATCATAGTTAATCACCACCAATCACAAAGTGAGTTTGATCAATAATAAATCATAATAAGTCATAGGTGATTAATCTGAGATCACTGATATTAAACTTAAGATCCCACACAAGCTGCTCTGCTGTAGGCATGACCTCCCAGAGGGGTTTCTGCGCTGAGAGAGATATCGAAGCTTTTCCATCGGTCGGCAGGTTTCTTCAGAAATTCTGGGCTGCTGCTTGGATTAAATGAGGTAGAGTGCTGCTTCTCAAACCGGCCCTTGGAGACCATCAGACAGTCCACGAGCAGGGAGGGAGCAAAAGTGTGGACTGTCTGGGGCTCCCCGAGGACCGGGTTAAGGTAGAGTACCCAGGTCCCACACCTTTGTTTTGGTGATGTCCTGGGCCAATCAAAGTGAACTGAAACGTCAGCGGGACACTTTCACAGAAGCTGATTGGTTGAACTGAAATTTAATTCGTAGTGGGAAGGGAGTCTTTCTGGAGAGAGACGTGTAAGGAATCAACTAGCAGCTCGAGACTGTTCCATCTGCTGCGGCTGCTCCTTTCCTCTTTCTGATGCATCTACGGCATCACTAAATGACGTCCTCCTCCCTCCAGTTTTGGTAAAGTCCAGCCCACTCAACTTCTATTAAAGTTCTCCCTTAACTTTTCACTTCCACTTCCACTCACCTATCTTCTAGTGCAGGAATTGACGTCCCTCTTCACTCTCTTCAATGATCCAGCTACTCTGTGCCAGATAAGTCCCCTTCTGTTCTTGACACAGATCTCCTAACCTGCCCCCCCCCCCCCCTCTGCTGTTGACTATGGGATCTCGGGAATCTCAGTGGACAGATGCACAGCAATGTCCAGGTGTGGAAGGTGTGTCCTCTGAGATAAACGAGAGGAGAGTGATGCGCTGATGAGGACCACAGATAGCGGGAGAGGAAATGAACAGCACTGCCCCTCATAGCAGCCCTGACGTTGCTCCTGAATATCATCAGATATTTTTGCAGATTCACGTTCTCTGAGTGTGCGAATATAACCCTGTGCACATCCACTTTATTCGCTTTTGGCCCAGCGAGCGTAAACACCTGTGTTGGCAAAATAAAAATCTACCCGCAGTTTCTCAGCAGCTATTAAATATATGAATGCTGACACAGTGCTTGGGAAAAACTGACCTTTTACACCCGAACAAGGGTCCTCGGTTTGCATGTGATTCTAAGGAAATGTGTGAGAAAAAGCGAGAAAGCATTTTCAGTCTGACTGTGACAAAATGTATAAGTCCATCCATCTCCCATAACTATTTATCGATTGCAGAGCAGAAGTCAGAGAGGAGAGGACTGAGTGAATGTAGCACTGGATGCCAACCAATGGCAAGGGACAGAAAATAGGGGCAATTTGGAGAAATGTTACAGGTATTTACTTGTTCAATGTGTTTCTTAAAAGTACTTACGGGTCAGTATAAGTATTAAGGGAAACTGTACTACAGTATATAAAGCAAATGTAATATTTCTCATGCCTTATAAGATGCTACAGTTTGGTACTGTACATGGTATTGTAGACTTTATGGGTCCCCAGAAGGAAATACTGCAAAAAGCACCAGACTGAACCAACAAATGAGAGCATTTCCACTGCCTGGAGAGCCTGAACTCCAAATGCACGAGTCATTGCTTTGGTGGAATATCAGAAGCTTGAGGTGACATAACGGTGTTATGTGTAGAGTTATTGTTTTAGATGTTTCCAGGGGGTGGATTCATGCGTAGTCTGTCCTGGGCTGCAGCTTGAGGCCCCAGCAGATGTTTATACCCACACCACCTCGAGAAAAATGGAACGGCTTGTTAAATTGGCAAAACCCAGGGCCCCCAGAATAAGTTAATCTGCCCCTGGATGTACGGGATTGATGGCCTACATTGCAACATGAGCCGGCATCAGACTGCACGAGGGCTATTTCTCTATGCTGGGTCGACCTCGGCTCCGAGACCGGCCTGGTCAGCGCCACAGAGAGCGACCCGGCACCACAAGGAGAACGCTTTGCTCTGGGATAACGATCTGCCGCGATGGTTCCACAGGATCAGTCGAGTGCGAGAATCCCTCCAAATTCACCGCTGTGATCCGCAGTCTTTTCTGCGGAGGACCAGCCTGCAGAAACCAGGCTTCATCTGTGACCCAGATCCCAGCAGTGCTGACCTCCCTCCAGGACAACATCTGGGTCCCCCTTCGACCTGAGAACCCTCCCCTTCCTCATAACCTTCAGCGTATTGGCATGTTAGTGTTCCTCAGTGGCCTGCTACACGTAGCTGCCCATAATCTGTATCTTCAGTCATACTTGTGTACACAGGAGTGCCTATAATAGCACACAACACACTGTAGTTTTGTCCCAGCTTAAAACTGATTATGCATTCATTTGCTGGAAGGTCAAAAAAATGTCTCCTGTCACAGAGCTGGCTCTGAGCCATATAGGACCTGCAGAGGGACCAGTAAGTCTCCACGCTCATTGTGATTGGCTCAGACATGCTTGTGAGTCTCTGCGCTCAATGTGATTGGCTCAGGTGTGCCCGTGAGTCTCCGCACTGCCCCGGGATTGGCTCATAGACCTCATTCTTCGTTGACCTCTGTAAATGTCAGCTGCCAGATATACAGTATATATATATAAAACATGGTCATTATATGTACTATATGTGAATATGAGCCAGTGCCTGGTTTTAATAGTGTTTTTTACGGTGCAGGATACTGATTTGTATAAGAATTTAACGTTTTGTCAATTTTTCACCTGTATCTCCCATGTGGGAATGACCTGCCACTTCAGTCAGGTCTCATTTCCCCCCCCTCACGTGCTTAAGGCACTCCCAATTCAGCAGAGCCACCAGTTTCCTCCCCCCTTCTTTTCACTTTCTCTTCCCTTTTTATTTCCCTCTGCTCTTTTTCTTTCTACCTCCTCACTTCCTCGATTCCTCATTTAGATTGCCCCTCCCCAAAGAAGACGTCGTTTATTTATTAATGTGGCGACTGCTATTATCCAAACCACCCTGTAAGTGCAGTCGTATCTGTTTTGTATTTTGCACTTCATGTTGCATCTATTGTCTGGTATTTTTCTGGTATCATGGTCTGCATAATACCTTCAGCCTCAATCCTAGGAAGTGTGTGGCCAGTATTGCTTCCTGTATATTACGCACAATATCAGTAATACTCAGCACTAAGTTTGCATGGCATTGAACCATGAAAGTCCAGATCTTTGGAAAGGAAGAGACAGAGTCTCTTGTTGAAGCATGACAGCGACACTGTGGGGATTCACCTGAGCCGGAAGCTTGTAGCTGCACACAGAGGTCAAAGGTTGTTGATTTCCAGCCATTTTCTTTTGGGGCACAGTTGGTTGTCCCGATGCTAACATCTAAGCAAACCTTGTTACCCTGCAGCATCCCATAAAGCACACCGGTGTTCCCTTACTGGTATCAAATCTCCTGCTATGTTTACTTCTCAGAGATTACCTTCAATGCACCATGCTGCTCCTTGTCCAGAACTCATAAATAATCATTGTTTGTTTCCGTTAATTTTATGAAAATGGCGAATTTTCCCTCTCCCCTGCCCATGGGTTTCTCCTGCTGCTGGAGCCACTAACCCACAGGGCAGCAGTTAGCTTCCTACTCTGCCATCCTCACAGATGCTTCTGAGTGATCCTGTTTAATTCCTTTCACAGATTACATTCACTTTTCCCATCTGTTTCCACCCAACAAATGCTTCTCCCTCACTTAGGGCGCATCCGAAATCGCATACTCGTTTGCTGCGTAGTAGGCGAAATGTAGTACGTGAAATATGCGGTATGTCAATCCTCAGTATGGATGACGCAGTAGGTGAACGGAACCCAGATGACATACTACATTCCGAGAAATTCCGATGTGAGCAACCAATAAACATCACGCTATCCCACAAGGCCACTGGAGCTGCAACATGGGACAAAGACCATCCCTCGCCCAGAAATTTCTGTCAAGATGGCAGAGGAAGTGCAGCCTTTGTTCAAATTTAAATAGTAAACAATGATCAGTCACAGAAGTTTTTTTCCATTGATAGTTTTCAGGTTTTTTTGCTGGGGTCAAGCTATGTCATCTGTAAACAAGGAATCAGGTAATATGGAAGATGGGGACTGCAGCTTTTCCAAGTGCATACATACTATTTATAATTATTAAATATAACTGACATACTGTTACTTTGATTGAAATTCTTACTCTCCAAAGGTGACACAAGGCTGGGGTTAAGGAGCAGCAAACACACCAAGGTTATGCTCAAACCATTAACCTTAAGAGGACATCCACAGAGGCTGAATCCACAGAACCACAAGTCAATCCTTAAATGCCCACCCCAGATGGGACTCGAACCCACAATTCCTGGCTTAGGAGGCCAGTGCCTTATCCATTAGGCCACTGGGGCTGGGTGGATAACAATGTTACTGATTGAGTAGTAGGCATCTGACAAAATTCAGTACATACTATGTAGGTATGCGATTTCAGACCTACTCTGTTTCCTTCAGCTCACTGCAGACCGAAGTGGTCTTACTCCAGAAGGCAGACTACAGCTCAAAAATGGGAAAAAAATTCAACAAAACTTCCTGACTGGGTGCGAGTCAAGGTCTGTGCCATTCAGACGGAGCCTCAGGTGGCAGACATCAGCGTTTCTGCTACCAACGGGACTCATGAATACTGAGTCACTCCCACTTCAACCCAATTGAAGTCCCAAGCTGAGCAAAGACATCTGCTCTGTGTTTTCATTTCTAAGGCATCAAAACAACAGAAATAAAAATGCAGTCTTAGTATTTTTAGAAGTTTGAGGGGGGCATGGGGGTTGGTTATTTAAGAGTATAGATTTAGATGCAAGCGTTTGGCTGATGATAACGGAGTCGTCGGGTGAAATATAAAGATGTGTTTGTGGTGAGGTGACGCAAACCAGAAAAATACATCAGCCACACGTCATGGAACACTAATACCTTCACGCACGTAGAAGCGCCTCTACACACACATGCTCATGCACAAGTTCGGCAGCCACCATGACTCACAGGTGCGGCTGTCGAGGGTGACGCCACAGGAACGGGAAGCATGAAAGCAAATTAACAGGCAACTAATGGAAATCATAATCACACAGCCTGACCTGCAGAACAGCAACAAGCAAGAACGGAGACACTGAATTAGCGAGAGAAAAAGAGAGGAGAGGGGATGAAAGAATGGGAAGAAATGGAGGTATGATGAGAAGCGAGAGGATGCATGGAGAGAGAGACACACACGAACAGGGGAGCCAAATATAGAAATAAAGAAATCCATTGTTTTCAGGTTTGGAGAAATCCTAGGCTTGTAATGGCGGATTGCCCATCTTGCTGCTATGCGTGGTCCTGGAGCAAAGTGCTGCGCCGTATTGATCTAGGCACAGAAGGCTGCCACACGTTGCATCTTACAGAGCTGGCTCGTGGTTTTTAGAATGCCCTTGAAAACGCAACCACACACATTTTTTACAATGTACATGACTTGGTTACAGTGATGCAAAATAAGGTGACAGATCACAGAGGTTTTTACATACCTTTCATTCACATATTGTCGTGCCTTGAGGGACAAAGGACTAGCATTGTATCAAAACAGAAGGGATTTATTTTAATTTAAAGGAACAGAGTATGGAAATGAACTGGGCCTCGAGGAATCAAAATAGCAGGACTGGAAATTAGAGAGGGCACAGGCGACAGGAAGGTATGATATCAATGACTGGGGAACACGGGACTGGGAAGCATGTATATACTGGACTAATGAGGGAGGTAATGAGAGACAACTGGGAGTGATTAACACCAGGGGTCGGAACGAGAGGCAAGACAAATGAATAACGGGTGGCTTGTTAGGGCCACGACAAGGAGGAGACAGTGGCGGGCAGGACGTGACGCATACATTATATAACCTGTCATCATGATACTGCATTGACAAAGAATGGACTTTTACTAGATTTTTTGCACCAGAAAACCTGAACACTTCAAAGGACTTTTCCCGACTTTCATACACCGTTCATTTGGGATGGAAATAACAATCGAACCTCCAAACTTCCAAAAGGTGGCACCAGCTGGACACATACACTATACGGAGAAAAATATCAGGACACCTGGGTGTTACACCTGCAGGAACTTTTATGACATTCCTTTCTAATACCACAGGCATCAATATGGAGTTGGTCCCCCAGTTGCAGTTAAGGAACTTCCATATGCATATCAAGACATTTGGGACAATTCTATGCTTCCAATTTTGTGGGAACAGTTTGGGGAAAAACCTTCTCTGTTCCAGTATGACTGTGCCCCAGTGCACAAAGCAAGATCCATAATGACATGGTTGGGTGAATTTGGTGTGGAAGAACTTTACTGGCTCAGACAGAACCTAGAACTAAACCCCACCGAACAGCTTATGGATGAAGTAGACAAGAGATCCTGCAGATGTAATGTCCAGGTGCCAAATACTTTTGTTTATATACTGTATGTGCAATTGTATTGGTCCCTCTACTCCACAGGCCCTGCCCTCCCGTTTCTCAGCCTAACAAAATAAAGACAGGAGCTGGCATCCAGGAGCTGATTGGCTGTCAGGGGGAAGGCATCAATTTGCAAAACAAAGTAACTGTATCTATATTGTAATTTATTCTAGGTCAAGTGTAAATCACAGTTTATGCTTTATTTATGTGTAGTGTTTTATGTTACTGTTGCCTTATCTATTAATTTAATGGAGAACATCACAATATCACCATTGTTTCACCATATGAATATATAGAAAACAACAATTGCAGTAAAATTAATCACAGTAATTAGTGAGAAAAAAAATCTGCAGAACACCAGATAAAAACAATGCCTGTCATCACCAATGGTATACAATCAAAACTGACAACAAGTCCCAAATCTCATCACATACTTATCTGTCACATACTTATCTAATTCGTCCTTTCTGTTTCCATAGTTACCATTTACATATCTGCTGGCCAATCATAAATCCGCATAATATTTGTTGAAAGTTTATTTCTCCTGCTTCAAGCTTGTATGTTATATGAAGCTGGACGTAACGACACAGATGCAGCGTAAATATTGCCTGGGGGGGGTGGGGTGACATTGTGACATTGACTCACAGGGGCCTTCAGTGTGCTGTGTTTCTCTTTGGGTGACATCCTGCTGCGAGGTAAAAATCCCACATCGTGTGCCCAGACCTGAGGAGAGAGAGCAGCCCGCTAACAGGACGACAGACCCCATGCAGCTCGGCAAGCAGGACCTGAAAGGCGTCAGCTGTAGCGGCTGAGAAGGTGATTCCCTGCTCCTGCAGCTGCCGCCAGCCAGGAGTCAACAAAACGCATCATTTTGGCCTGGGAACAGGAAAATACTTAATTAAAGTTGAATTGTTTTCACTATCTTTCCTATAAACATACAAATGTGACAAACAGCCCTCACTGTACTTTGCTCTTTACATCTTTTGCCAAATTAACTCAAATTTTCTAGTTGACTACTAATTCATTTGGCACAAGCATTTTTTGCTTTCTTTTCCTAAACTTGTTAGTTTTTACTTCAAACGTTATCAAACTAAACAATCTGGAAGAAACCCATAACTTATAGAGGTTAATATTATCCTAATGTTTTAAAAAAATTTAAATAGAAGAACATTCCCCATTTTGACATTTCTTTAAATTAAACAGTCCCATAAGATTGTTCGTCATACCTAAGAACAAGATTCTTCAAATCTGGACCTCGATTCCAAATCCAGGCCTTGTTTTCAGTTTTCCCAGGTAGTTAGTTTAATAATCACTGATTCTGATTGGTCAGAGGCTTCACACCTGATTGACAGGTAAAGGAAGGCTGGAAAACCAGCAGTGCTTGGACCTTAAGGACCGTGATTTGAATAACCTTGCCATAGATCTTTCCCTGTATGTACACAAGAGAAGATATTTAGCTTTAAGGCTGGCACAGGGCCTCACTGGATAACAATGCAGCTTGCATTTTGACTCTGCGGTGTGTGAGGAGTTCGTATGTCATATGTATGAGGATTGCTTCCAGAACTAGCCGTAATGCTAATTTAATAATAATAAGGAAATTGGACCTGTAACCTTAATATCAAATCTAAGCCTGGCCTTAGGCATAGGGTTAGTCCAAAAAAGTGATTAGAGGAAGAGCTCAAGGCCCCCTGTTAGCGTTAGAGCTAGGGTTAGGTTTAGGGTTAGGCTTAGGGTCTAGATTGCTTTAGAGGCTAACCGTCTCCAGAATCCCTCACAGCCAACATCTCGTCTTCCTGCTATCAGTCCTCTGATTCTGGCACTGAATGAGGTAAACAGTGGCCGACAACTAGATCTGGTCTTTACTGCTCTGAGGGGCACGAGGACATTTGCAATTCATATTTCACTTTTCACAGCCAAATGTCGAAGTGCCTTTTATCAGTCGTCCTTCTGCCTCATCCAGTGCTGAGCTCCACCAGACTTGTAATCGTTTTTCGAGATACAAAAAAATAGATCCTCTCACTTTCGTTGCTGACCTCCTCATTTTCATTAAGAAATAAATCCTTTCACACTTTCTCTCGCTGCCTTGCATGACTCCGGTCAAGGACAGTCTACAGTAGACGGTTTTACTCTTGAACCATTTATAAAGCGCGACTTTCGTCCAGTGCTGTGGAGGTCAAGTGCCTTTCTCAAGGGTACATCAGCAGTTGACATTTCCAGGGTTTGGACCACTATCCCATCCTGCCACCACATTGTCTGCTTCCATTCTTTCTGCTGACTTGTTCATTTGACTCCCCCCTATGACCAGAATTCGCCCTGCGAGCTGGAAGCACAGATGTTGATGAGTAAGGACATGGATGGGGGAGGATGTAGCAGGGTGGGAGTTTTTTTATCTATTAAATCTTCATTCCATCAATACCAGAATGCCCCCCCCCTTCCCCTGGCAAGGGGCCAGAGCTGCTCGGGACCTTGCCGGACCAGAGCATCTAGTTTGTCGCTGCGGAACATTCCGGAGTCATGGCAGAGCCATTTCCCCGTGCATCATTAGCATCATTAGAGGGCTTTGGCCTCATTACTGTGCTGTGACATGGGACACTGTGCCTGTAGATGATCCTTACGTGGCTGGTGACTGTGGGAAGATCATTAATGTGTGAGATGGGGGTATCGCCTGCGTCAAATGACAGCCATTTCCTCCCCCATTTCATGTTGCTCCTCAGATTCCATACGGTGGTTTTCCCAAAAACATTCTCTCTCTTCCTCTACAAACTGACAGGAGCAACAGGAGGTTGTTGGGTGCCCAGTAACGTCACGACTCTCAGTGACAGAGAAACAGGTGCTGTGCTCCAACCTTGTTTGTGGAGCGTCCCGCGAGGCCGTCCGCGTCACTGAGAGTCACTTTGGCCTTTGTCACTGACACAATCTCTAGGTACTAAATGAGCATGCAATCCTTTCCAGTAAGCATCCTACTATCAGTTCCAGGAAATCTGCACAGTTGTACTTCCTACATCCATCAATCCATCCATCCATGCAACATTGCGTTATCCAACACAGAATCACAGGGAGCCTGAAAGACAAGGAACTCCCTGGCCAGGATGTACTTCCCACACTGTGCATCCATCCATCCCTCCATCCCTCCATCCCACCATCCAATCTAAGCGCATCAGGGTTGTCTGCATGGCGCAATGGGGGTAGTGGAGATTCTCTGGGGCAGCACAGGCCACAAGTCTGCAGTAAAACCTTGTACAGAATGACTTCCGACACAATAAAAGTTTAATTACATAATTAAGTTTTTGCAGACTTGTCAGGCACCCCATTAATATGAATAAATATCTGTATAACTACTACATGACATGAATATTATGTGTTCAAATGTTTCCACTGAAGCATAAATGTATTTATCCAGCGTTGCGTTTTGTTTCTCAATGCTTTTCATGCCGTTACACAGAAGTGACTTTGAAATAAAATTTCCCCAGGAAAAAAACAGCACAATTATGCAAATGACAAAGGCAGAGGGAGGAAAAGGCACGATCTGGCACCTTGGGCGGTTCTTTCCGCAGACTTGTGGTCCATCTGTGTACACGCTGCTTACAAGGACAGATTTATAATTCAACAGGACATATTTCTTTTTATTTCTCCCGTTGACATACATTTCAGCAGCTGAAATATTTATATTCTTTGTGGAATAAAATTACAATTTTCAATGGAAATTAATTTTTTAAAGCTAATTCTAACCGTTCCAATGAGATATAAAATGATCGATTCATCCTTGAAAGTTCAGGGCTTGAATTCATATGTAACACGTACTTGAATTTAAATATACACTTAAAATCTTCCAATAAATAAATAAAAAAGCCTCCAATCAGAAACCATCCAATCCATCCTCCATCTAATCCTGGTTGGGGTTGCAGGGGTCAATCAAAAACCTTTAAGCGAATATTAAAACCTACCCCTTCGATTCCATCTGATTGAGAGAAATATATAAATAATTCAGATACATTATTCAGATTTGTTATTTGCCGTAACCCTGAACATCTCTGAGCAAGAACACATGAAAAGTATTAAATCTGCCATCTGAATACTGAACACCAGCTGGGATTTAAAGGCTGTCAGAACGCTAGCCGGTCACTGCTGGAAATACTATGCGGAATGTGAATCAGCGGAGCTACCAGGAAGGTCTTCTACATGCCTTGCAGCTACGTTCAGCTCTCGTGTCTCTTTTAAGGGGGCAGAGGCCACGAGTTCAACTGGAAAATCTCTACAATTATGATCTTTACTTCTTTGGTATTATTTAGCACTGTCTTGCATGCTCTGTCTCTTTCTGTGAACTTCATCACCCCAATTTCCTCTGCATGCATCCATCTTATAGCCGCTACCAATGCCTTGCACCTGGAGAAGCCCCCCAGGCACTGTGTGACCCCCCCCCCCATGTCAATTTCTACACAAAGTCAATTTCTGGACCCTGGAATTCAGCCAAGCCCAGCTTGCTGACTAAGATCAGTAGAGAATGCATTAGGTTTGGAGAGAATAGAGAAAGGCGGCATTACTGTGCCTCATCATCATTGCAGATCTCATCCGCCATGCTCTCCTGATTCTAACTCTTCCCAGTGCTGGTGGCGACTGGCTGAGTTATCATAAACGCTTCCAGCGAATGACTGTATCATCGCGGTGTGAGAGGGTGAAGATGACAGATTAATGGGAGCTGATAGGGCAAGCAAAGAAGGAGAGCAGACAAGAGGGAGAAAGAGAGAGAAAGAGAGAGAGAGAGAGAGACTTCATATCAGTAGTAAGTAGATGGACTCTTGCTTGAACTCAGCCAAAGGTGATACCAGCAACACCAGCTTGTCTCTGCCTGCTCAGCCCAGCTGATACTCTGGATATTCTAACGCAGTCCAGTCTTCCTGCTACTCATTGTCAGTCACAGTTGTTTGTTTATCCTCTTAATTTACTCACTCTTCCCTTTTGTCCAAAGTGACTTACTCTCAACTCCCTGTCCAGTTCCCGTCCATTTATAACCCGTTTGCCGCACGGTCCCCGGCGTGGTGCCTTGAAACGCCACCCCTTGCGATTCCTTTTTAACCAGCCAGCAAATCCGGCGTCCGCTCCGCTCCAGCACCTGCCGCTCCGTGTGCAACTTGTGTCTTTTTAATCAGGTAAAAGCCTACATCTCGCCATCAGAGTCTCGTTGCTGCAGAATAGACTAAGTAATCACTTTTGTGATCTTTTCTGGGAGGGACGCAGCTGCTGACGTCTTCAGGACTGAGTTTTTAACTACTCATTAACGAGAGGAACTGAAAATCTGCCCCCTCAGGCTAGAGCCCCCTCCCCAGTCCTGTTTAGAGTCATTATATTAGCACTTTCTCATACATCATTGTTACTTAATTTAATTTGTTTATGCTTCTGTTCTACATCGTGCAGGATCTAGTCATGTGCTGCGGCTTGGTCACGGCTGACTCCCCCGCGACTCTCATCTAACCCTAGAACCACGTCAGCAACAGACAGACACTGGCCAAGGGGTCAGATACGCAAGTAACCATGGTGTTTACCACTACTCACCACTGGGGGCAGTGCGTGACTCAGTCGGTTAGGCCTCTGAATCAGTGAGTGGAAGGTCGGCGGTTCAAATTCCACAGTCAGCAGAGTGCTTGGGTAGAAGCTGCTTCTTCTCGACAGAACATTAAGAGTCTACTAAATACATGTAATATAAATATATTCACTGGGCTCTTCAGCAAGGCCCTTAACGCCCAACTGCTCCAGCAACTCATTAACCTTGCTTTCTCAGTTGTACTTCACTTTGGATAAAAGTCTCTGTTAATTAAATAAATGTGAATTCACTGAAAGCACACGTCTGTGTGGGGCTCCTTTTGCTCACTACACCGGTAGGGATTACCCAACACCGAATTTACCCCTGCATTCTACACCTGAATTGGCCTAAAAGAGTGCAATGCGTTTTATAAGACGTTTACGAGAGCTGCAGTTCAGGAGAGATATTGAGATCGACACTAAAAGTGTCCAAGTTAAGCCATCAGTCCGGTGGCTTACTGATCTCCTAAAGGGAGCCTCTGCGATTTGAGAGGCACGAGTGCAACGAGAGCAGAATGGCTTGGGGTAAGTACAGGATAGAGGGACGGACTGTAGGAGGTCTGCATCTGTCCTGCAGCCTAGGATTTCCACTATAGTGTCCCGCTCTATAAACAATGAGGATAAAGCAGTTCTCTGCTGAACACATGACCAACTTGAATGTCATCACTCCCCCAGTTCCTAACAGGCTTTCGCCGCATAAAGGGGAACAAAGACTTTATTCCCAAAGGTCTCAGGATCACACAAGGCCATGACAGAGTCCGGACGCCGCTGGCATCTCTCTCATCCCAAGACTCGCGCTCTGTGCGAAGAACCGGTGCTTCGGTGCTGGAAATTTGGGTTAATCGCTTGCTACATTACTCCCCCTCCCAAATAGCACTAAAGTACTTGTTGATGTATGTTTGGAAACGTTGTCCTGGATTCCTGTGATACAGACTCTTCAAGCATGAATATCAAGGAAAGCCAATACCAACGCTGCTATGTTTAGCCGCAACAGCAAGGCGGGCTCTTCTCAAAAGGCTGAACCGGAGGAAAATAAAAGGACGGACGATGAAGCTCCTCTCCGGCCGAGCCCAAGGTGACCCCTCGCAGTGTAAGCGGTAGAAATGAGTTTACGTGAAACGCATGCGATCGGCAGCAAAGCGAAGAAGGAGGAAGCTGAGGATGGGCCACTATTGGAGGTCGCACTGGCAGAAATATGAACAGGGCTGACCCACATTGCGGGCAGTGCAAGACATAACCTGCTGGTCATCGGTGCGGAGAATTCATCTAAACTCTAGCATCCATACAGGACATTTCCATAATCTTCATATATTTGTACATTGTACTGAATATTTTTTCTCAGCATTTTCTCACAGGAGGACTGCATAGTTCTTGAACGGTGGGTGTGAGTCATACCATTGTCACAGGAGCCAAATCAAAATCATATAGGATGAGCACAGACTTTTAAATATAATTGTTAAATATGATAATTTTTTTTCCCACTGTCAAGTTCAGGCTGCCATATTCTGGAAGTTTCTCTTCAACTGCTTTTTGTGAATAATATTGTGAAAATGTGCAATACCGTGTGACCAGGAAAACAGAGCTCGATCTCAGGCCCAGTGCACGCTGTCGCCACGTTGAAGCACCGCCGTTGTTTATCCGGCCTGTTTACAGAACTCTTTGCTCGCAGTTTTAGCTCCTAAGAGCGTTAATATTTCAGCTGAAGAGCCAGTGCGTGTCGCAGTGCCTGTCCAGATGACTTGATGAGGGTCTAAGAAAAATCCTTAACCTGATGGGTGGGTTCGGTGAATCGGACCCAAATGAGAAAGTTGGAAGACATAACTGCAGTTAGCGAGAAAGGTGTAACTGCGCGTCTGCTGCCATGTCCCTCACACCACTGGCCGTTTCCCTGTCACTGCCTCTTATGGATAATTAGAGCAGTACTCACACGCTGGGCCGTGTTGTATATTTTCAGGAGAAAATGCTGCCAGTGGTTAGCAGTTTAATTTCTGGCACAGACTTATATGTCGCAGACTCAGAACCGAGATATAATTAAGCCTTAGTGATTTCAATCCGTCTTTAAGCTGCTTATGCTGGTCAGTGTTGCAGGGTGGACCTGGAGCCTCTGGCAGAACGCGGGCAGGTCACACCCTGGAGAGGATGCCAGTGCATCTGGGAATATACACCCAAAGGCACACTGTGGCAGCCCACCCAGCTGTGTGCTGTTAGACCCCAGGAGGGATACAGAGAATGTAATGGATCCCAAAGCCAGCAACCGGGAGAACGAGTGGACAGAGACACGGAACCAGAGGAGGGAGTCACACACACGCACACACACACACACGCACACACACACATGGAGGTCTGAGGCTGGGTGCTCAACCTACTGAGCCACATGTTTTTTTTAATTTTATTTCTGCAATTGAATGTTTTCATAAAACTTTATTTAAAGCAGGGGGTGGTGTCAATAATTGGACTTAATGACATTTTTAATCCGTCTAATTGAATTTTGGCTCTGAAGTAGAACTGTAATGTGTTGATGACGAAAGTAATTTGTGACTAAACTAAAGTATTGCCTCTTCGAGGGATTTTAATACAATGGTACTGGATGCATTTGACTTCAGACACATAGTTACGCTGAAGCCCCCCCCAGGGTGTGCACCGTTTGCTGGCTGCCAGTGACACCCTGGTCACACACTGTTTACTTGGGGCGCTTTGATGGGCAATATTTAAGCAAACAGTAATAAGTCACTGACAAAATTGAATATTCGTTTCTTCCACTCCAATCATATTATCATCGTTACTATTCTTCTCTCTCAAGGGTACAACAGCAAAGCCCCCCGGCCACCATTTTGTTTGCCCACTAAAGTCCACATCTATCCATCCATTTTCTAAATCGTTTATCCTTCTGGGTCACAGGAAACTGCCCCTTTGCCACCTGAACACTCTGTTTGTCCACCCAGCCTTTATGGCATCGTGCTGCCCCCCCCCCCCCGAGCCAGGAATGGATTGCAGGGGGGAGAGGAAGAAAGAGGAGAAGTCAGGAGGGATAGAGATGGGAATGAAGTGCTGCAGAGAAAACTGGACTGGAATGAAACGTGAAACAAACATAAACCATGCGTGGCGGTGGCCAGGTGGGGGCGCTATACCCTCATACATTCAGGGCTGGGGGCTTAATCCTTGTGTGCAGGGGGATGCCTGTTCTTACTGCCTTTGCTTGGGCGCTTCTTCTCTGTGCTCTGAACTTCAACCCGAAGATGTGCAGATCAGACTAATTAGCAGCTGTAAAGTGCCTGAGCGTTTGAATAGGCGTGAATAGGGCCCAGCTAGAGCGGAACCCATCTTGCACCACATGCTTACTGGGTTAAGCTCCCAGTACCACCAGCCTGCCCCCACCCATCCACCTCAGCTGAGTCATTGACAAAACTGGATTACTGTGGGATAATTACCTGTTATTATACCTGTTATTATACCTGTTATTATACCTGTTATTATACGGGTTATATGGGGCACTGAGCTGCACATGTGCTGGGGTTTGAACCTTGATACACTACAGAATAACCCTGAGACGGGAATCTCTGCGTGATTTACCACGGCAGCATAGGCTCTGCTGTTCTCTCTACGGAAGACTGCAACAGGGAGGGGAAGCGGACAGCCGGGGCCATCAAGATGGGAGCTGGGTGTGAGGAGAGAGAGAGAGAGAAACTGATGCAACCTTTGGAGAGCGAGAAACTTAGGAAGAATAAAAAAACCAACTGACACAAATATTCGAAGGGCGTCTATATAAAACATTTAGCCACATCCCTACAGTGTCACAGTGATTTCTGACGGAAGGACACAGCCGTCCCATAATCTGGGGCCTGGCAGTGTCTGCTTCACCAGTAAATGCACAAAAAGGGCTTTTCACTGACGGTATCTTCATTTATCTCCCCCATTCCCTCCATCACACTCTGCCTGTGTTTGCTCCTCTACACAAACCTCCCTTCTGGCCTCCTTCCCTCCATCACTCCGTTTCCCCAACACCTCCATCGGCCTCCTTCCCTTCATCACTCCATTTCCCCAACACCTCCACCTCCATCAGCCTCCTTCCCTCCATCACTCCATTTCCCCAACACCTCCACCTCCATCAGCCTCCTTCCCTCCATCACTCCATTTCCCCAACACCTCCATCAGCCTCCTTTCCTCCGTCACTCCATTTCCCCAACACCTCCACCTCCATCAGCCTCCTTCCCTCCATCACTCCATTTCCCCAACACCTCCACCTCCAACAATCTTCTTCCCTCCACCACCCCCATGGTTCTCCTACACCTCCACCTCTACCTGCTTCCTAGTACCTGACATCTCCACCTGTACCAATCTGCTTGTCTCCAACACCTTCACCAACCCCTCTCTTCTACCACTCTCTTTCTCCTTCCTCTTCCACAAACAGCTCTCACTCTTCCTCCGTCCCCCTCCTCTCGCTCCCCTGTGTGGCCCTACCCCCCCCCCCCCACGCTCACTGCCACTGTCCCATTTAAGGTAGCGGCCGTATTGGTTCCAGCAGACGCAGTCCCTTCTGTGAGACCGCCCTCTGTCTTCGGCAGCGTCACTCCACAGTCCCCAGTCTCAGAACTCGGTCCTGCAGAGCAAGACCGTTTTCAAAGCGACCGGTGGAGGGGCATCTCATTTAGATGCGAGAGCGCCCTCTGTGGTCAGTGACTCTGAGGTCATCTGTCACACTGAAGGAGCTCCGAGGCTGAGAGGGGAAAGAAAGAGAGGGAAAAGGAGGGGAAGAAAGAGTGCAAGCAAGACGGGTACCTGGAGAAGGATTTGAAAATATAGAGCCAGACTAGAGGTCATAGATGTGGAGGGGGGGCAGCTGATGGAGGACCTAGGGACAGACAGAAAAGCCAGAAATCAGAGCAGAGATTTAAAGAAATGTGGGGTAAAATATGGAAGGGGGGGTATCGGTGACAGAAAAAGAATGTGCCCGCGACGGAGGTGCGCTTATTCGTTCATGGGAGAGAGGGAGAGAGAGAGAGAGGGAGAGAGCGAGAGAGAGTCTGTATGGAACATTAGCGATTGGTCTTGCCTGTTTACAGTAATGCAGCTTCAGGAGGCAGGAGAGGAGCCACATGAGGGAAAGAAAGACAAAGTCACTCATTTTTAGGAGGTTTCAGAAGAGAAACCTTAGGGAGAGAAAGACAAGAGCAGAAAAACATATTACACTTACATGTGCTGCATACAGCAGGTGGGCACTGGCTGACAGTAATCTGAGGTAGGGTTACATTAGCTGGTGCCTCTGTGGCTTGGAACGAACTTGGCAGAGACACCTCAAGGTCCTCCTACAAGACTGTTGAGCGAGTTGCTTCATTCCATTATTTTGGTGTTTGAACCTATAGCGGAGAATGATGTTTGGCGCCAATGGACCTTAGAAACAACACAGACCACGAGAAGTCACCGGTCACGTTGGTCGTTGAACGGTTATGGATGCATCTTGAAGTCAAAGCAGGAATACCCTGGGTCTGCTCTCGGTCTTTCTTGTTGGTGCAGGAAGAGCAGCTGAGTCTGTGGGTGATACGGGGCTGCAGGCACGTTTCGGAATAACTGTTTTTAATCGGTGTGCAGGGGAGTGAACCAGGACTGACAGAGAGGTAAGGTGGGAGAGCGCTGAGAGAGGGAGAGAGAAAGAGAGAGAGAAGGGAGGAAACCTGAGCCAGAGAAACAGGGGAAAATTAATTTCCAACACGTAGAAAACAACACAGATTCTCACACACATATAAATAGAAATTCTGCAGGCGAAACACCTAAAGCTATACAACTAAAATATTCACCGAAAAGAAGCTCGCTTTAATTTCCGTAACATGCTGCGTTCAAATATTTTTGTCAGCTACATCTTCTGAAAAAGATTTTCTAGGTTAAATATTTTTAAAGTGGTTATTTAAATTCTGTAACTGATCGCTGTTCAACTAACAGGGATTTTTTTTTTCTTGCATCTCTTTTGAAATAGAAAGCATTTCTCTTTCCACCAAAACTCAGTAAATATCTCTGCAAACCAAAATATGATGTCCTGAGCGGAACGTTGCATTCTGGACATCGAACTGTTGCTTTCTGTTTTGGCTCGGTCAGTCCCCGGTGCCGAGATTAAGGGCTGACATAACAGACCATCGCTGGATTTTCCCTCCTCATGAGATTTCGAATTTTTATCCTTTCAGAAGTGCTGCCAGCTTCGATATCACAGCCAGGAAAGCGACAAGAAAATTCTCTGTGCTACCAAACTGGTTTCCAGGGGAATGAAAGGGCAAACAGTCAGAGGAGAGTGAGAGATAATAAAAAAAAACCCAAGCATGTGTTAAACTGTTTTGGGAAAAAATAAATAAGAAAGGAGAAAAACAACAAAATTTGTTATAAGCCCAGGGGGGGGGGGGTGCTGGTTAAAGTTTTGGGAGGACCTCCTGGGAATGGTATATCTTAAAGGAAAAGGTGGCACCCCATGAGGGAACGTCGCTGGCAGGCGGCAGTGGGTTTAAACTCCCAAGCAGAGAGCCAGCAGACTGACAGCATTGTTACGCAGATGTTCCACATGGAGTTGTTAGTGTGAGTGCTCTATAGCTCATCTGGATAATTGACTTAGATTAATTAAGCATTTAATTTCTGGAGTGCAAATCCCACATTTGTTATTGTCCATTTTGTGCTGTTTCTTATACAGCTGGGTGTTTGTTTTTGAGCAAAAACATTTCTTTTTCTGGCCCATTGCTGGAGAAAAGCCGTGACCTGGTGCTGGTGTACCGCTGTCACTGGGGTTGGCATGACTGCACAGGACCTTCCATCGTTCCTGCTCTTTGCCCTGATGCTAGGCGGCCTCTCATTGGCCCAGACTGACAAACTGCCAGATGCGGAATCCCTGGCAGCCAATCAGACGGCAGAGCCCACGGCACCCCTGGACATCACCCGGTCGACACCTGGAACGGAGCCGGAGGAGGACACGGTTCCGCCCTCTGAGATGAGATGCCGGGGCTATTATGATGTCATGGGTCAGTGGGACCCGCCCTTCAACTGCAGTGCCGGCATCTACATATACTGCTGCGGGACCTGCTTCTACCGCTTCTGCTGCCAGTTCAAGCCGCACCGGTTGGACCAGACGTCCTGTTCCAATTATGACACGCCCATCTGGGCCACTACCGGCAGGCCCGCAGTGACCATACCCATATCGCAGGATGGGCACGACCGTGACAAGACCCACATGATTGTATACATCATCTGCGGCGTGGTGGCGGTGATGGTGCTGGTGGGCATCTTCACCAGACTGGGCCTGGAGAAGAGGAACAACCGGCACAATGACATCACCAGCTCCAGGTGAGCGGGAATGGGGCCAGGACACCGTCGGGGAGTCTGGGGGGAGGGGGCACAAGGGTGTTATATTCAATGTAGTCATGAAGAGCTGAGGATCATGGGGGATCGCCCACGGCGGAGTGAGAGCTACTTAGGAGCTGAGAAGAAACAATTCATACGGCACAACAACTCTGAGCGGGAAATACGTGCGAAAATGCAAAGATGTGTGAAATGTGGATTAAGGATTAGGTTGCTGAGGTTAGAGAGGCTGCACAGCCGAAGAAGAAATGCGTGCACGACTCCAAGAGTTTTACTCCGATTTACAAGAGCCTTTTCACCTCAGTGATGTCATTATGGTGGGAGGCGGAGAAATATGGCTGAACGACATGAGAATGTTCAGTACATCACCGCCTTGCTATTTGGTCTGAAGAGATGTAAGATGCGAACACCTCTCTCCTTATGGTGCAGTGCGAAAAACCCAGTCATTAATACTTGAGTGTTAATTACAACACACTTCACAAGACTGTTGCCGCGTGTTTTCTTTCTGCTGTGTGATTGGAGGACTACCAAAGCAAGTCAGCACCTCGTCATCCAATCAGAACTAGTTTGAGGCTAATGACTAATGTTTCGAGAGTGTAGGTGTTTGGGCACATAAATATGATTTAGTATAAATACGTGACATAAAATACACAATAATTCTCCTAATGCATTAATTTATTCCTGGATTTTTATCAATAGTCTTTATTGCTTTCATCAATTTATTTTAGTGTTTCCGGAGTGGATTTTCATATGTATATTTACTCCACCTTTTTTGAGGCTAAAAACAATCTAATTAAAGTCTTAAGAAACGTGTTACTTGCATTTTAACTGACACAATAGCAAACCATTGAATCATTATTCTGAAAAGATATTTATATACATTCATAACAATCTTACCCAGTTGACTTAAAATTACTTTGCAAGGAAATCGATTGAAAAAAGATAGTTACACTCGCTTAGTTGAAAAGGTACTAAGGTAAATCAGTGGCCATAACCATTCAAGGACAAATTGCTAGCTTCTGTTCCTTGTGTGATGAAGGAGAAGCTGTGATCTCAAGCCCACCAGCAATCTGGGTTTTTGGCAAAGGCGGGTAAATGTCTGACATGAACTAAGTGCAGTCAAACTACAGTTACGCTTCTATTTTACAACCAGAAGCAGGAGACAAAAGGCTCAGCTCTCCTGGGTTGTGATAGCAGCTCCTGGAAACCTGTGGTGAATCTGATAAGGAGGCAAGACAAATTAGCTCAGGATTACTATGACCAGACTTAGGGGACTGACTGAGGGGTTTAAGCTGCATAAATTCCAAAGCCTGGCACTGCAAAAAAATGGTAATTCTCTTCTGTTTCTCTTTTGAGATGAGATGGCCTAAAACTAGCAAAATTATCTGCTAGTGCAGTAAGAAAATTATACTTGGAAAGATTTCCTAAGATAAGACAATATGCCTAAATGCAAGCAAAAAATCTTATTCATGAGATGTGTTGTTAGTTTATTAATGACATTACAATTTTGTATAAATATAAGAAAATTATACTTGCTTAGATTTTCATTTTTTGCAGTGCAAATGTGCGATCAGAACAGTGTGTCATTGCTGGGATGTATCTGCGGGGGGGCTGAGAGAAAAAACGCCTGCCTGCTATTTGCAGGGCTGATGGTTAGATGGTTGTAAGGCTTCAAAATGCAGGAAGATCCTGAGATACTTGATCTGAAGCCGTTTGATGGCAGCTGTTATCACACTTCCGTCCGTTTTGCCCGTGACTCAAGCCCACTTGGCGTCACCGCTGCCACGCCCTCCCTGTCACACACTCCACTCACTCCTCTCCTTTCTCCTGTTCCTCTCTTTTGTCCTTCTCTCCTTCTTGTGTTCTCGCTTCACCGATCTCCTCCCCTCCATTGAACATGAACTTCTGGACCCCTTGCCAAAATATCACCTTGCCCCCCCCCCCCCCCAAAACATGGTTCCCATCCTCAA
>JAODUD010000095.1:6348829-6358883 GCA_026784285.1 Stomatorhinus walkeri | reverse complement strand
TTAATCCACATATAGCTAATGGCAAATCACGTCCACTGGGACTGTAGTTAATCCACATATAGCTAATGCCAAATCACATTCACTGCAGCTGCAGTTAATCCACATAAAGCTAATTCCAAATCACATCCACTGTGTCTGCAGTTAATCTACATATAGCTAATGCCGTGGGCGTGGCCTGCCAGGATGTAGGCTGGGTTGGGCCACAGAGGTCGGCGTGGCCTGTCAGGATGTAGGCTGGGTTTGGGCCACAGAGGTGGGCGTGGCCTGTCAGGATGTAGACTGGGTTTGGGCCACAGAGGTGGGCGTGGCCTGTCAGGATGTAGGCTGGGTTTGGGCCACAGAGGTGGGCGTGGCCTGTCAGGATGAAGGCTGGGTTTAGGCCACAGAGGTGGGCGTGGCCTGTCAGGATGTAGGCTGGGTTTAGTCACAGGGGAGGCTGGGCTTCCCCACACCTGTTCTGCAACTGTGCCCCACTGCTCCTGGATTTCTTGAATCTATTCCTTCTTTAAGCATTAAAATGATCAATGTGAAGGTAATGGAGCTCAGATGCATTCTACAGCTTCCTGTCTCACGGTACTATGCTGCACAGCCACACAAAGATAGGAGTGTATTCCAGAAGAACATTGGTCATTCTAGAGCAGGTTGACGTATGAGTCTTTCCATTTCAGGACATTAGCTTACAGGTGCTTAGCAACAACCCTCAAATACACCCCCCGCCCCAAATTTCATCACACGCATGGCTGACCCCTGGTGGTCATTCCATGACATTTTGTGTCCCCCACTCTGGAAATCCTCACGGCACCCAGACAAATGTGGATAGCGCCTCCCCAGCCTCCCACGACTCCCGTCCCCCCTTCCCACCATGCACGGATCTAGGATTTGTCACTCAGGATTTTTTTCTGGGGGGCTCCAGAAATAGCGGCCGCCGTCGCCGAATTTATTTTAAACTTGCGCAGGAGCCAAGGCGCCCCTGTCCGTCAGAGTCAGACAAAGCAGAGTGGGGTGTGGACACGCTCCCCCACAGGGGGTGAGGACGAGAACAGAGCCACACATGGGCAACAGACAGTCACATCAAATGGATAGACAGCAGACATGCACAACAAAAGGATCAGAACAAGATACAAAGAGATGGAGCAGAGATACGCATGCAGATGGTGAATGGATACACCATAGAGGTGAATAGTCTGTGGATATGAATAGTAAATGGGTGGGCTATGGGTCACTCCTATCCTGTGCTAGATGATGGATGTTGAATGGGTGATAGGTGATCAAAAGAGGTGAAGAGATGGAGTATAGATACAGGATGAAGAACATCCATCCAATTTCTGTAACCACTTGTCCTATTCGGGGTCACAGGGGGTCCGGACCTTACCCTGGAAGCTATGGGCACAAGACAGGGAACAACCAAGGACGGGGTACCAACCTATCGCAGGGCACACTCACACACACCTATGGGCAATTTAGTAACTCCAATTAACCTCAGCATGTTTTTGGACTGTGGGGGGAAACTGGAGTATTTGGAGGAAACCTACCGGCGACACGGAGAGAACATGAAAATTCCACACGCATGGATCCATGGTAGAGACAGACTTAAACCGAGGTCGCAGTGGTGTGTGGCGACAGTGCTGACCACTGCACCACTCTGCTGACCACTGCACCACTGTGCTGACCACAAACGAAGACCAGATCTCACCAAGTACATAGATTTAATAAAAAGCCATAAATAGCAAATAACCAGAGGTTCAAATCCTCGTTAGGAACGTACTGCAGAAACTTCCCAAACTCACGGCATCTAAGAGAAAGTGAGTCGCTCTGGACAAACATCACATGCTGTGACCTGAAGTGACCGAGCGCACAGATCTACCCGCGGCGAAGATGGACAGATGGGCAGTCCCCCGTGTCCGGGGCGTCTCAGCCCCCGCGTCACCCAGGGCGGGGGGAGCTTGCATCTCAGGTTCATTAGCTTATCACCCGCCGGCTGCTTTGTACCCTCCTGGCCTTCAGCACAAAAGATTCGGGCCGACGCTGAGACTGCGTAAGACCGTGCAGAAATACCCATTGTTCCATCTTATTTTTTTTATCTTATTTTTACCTTATCTATTTTTAAACAAAGCACTTCAAAATCTGAAAAGTGAAATAAAAATACTCTACACAGACGATAAAGTCTGCAAAACAGATGAAAAATAATTTCGTATTTGTGGATCATCATGTAATATGAGACCATGGCCCATGGTTTGTGATGGATGGATGGATGGATTTTACGATTCCCCAAAAGAAAAAGCACACAATCCTCTTGAATGTGTTGCTTCTGAGAGCCTGTAAATTGGGATCAGAGGGGAATGGATGGAACAAGCTTTTATCCACGCACCATGAGGACCTGGGTGTCAGGCTGAAAGGTAAAGAAAGTCACTGTCAGGATAATCCTGAGCTTTCACTTCAAAGGAGAGATTAATTGTCCCTGTATGTTATATGCTGACTCCTTCGTTTTGCTGCTGACTGATGTTAAAAGCCGGCTTGCTGTCATTAGGAAAAGCACTGAGTTATTTGTGACCCACTGACCCCAAATATAATTATCGGGACATTATCTGGCCCAGAGGGTCCCTCAGGTCAACAGATCACCTGACGTATAAGGGAGAGGGGCTGGTCTCAATTAAGACTGTGATCAGCCAATGAAATATCTCTTAGGATGTACAATGAGCATAGAGGTTGGAATGGCCTTCGTATCACATGACCATTCGTATCACATGACCATTCGTATCACATGACCATTCGTATCACATGACCATTATCCAAAGCTGTTGGCGGTGCAGGTGACAGCGTAACCTGAGGGCCGAGGACAAGTAAAGCCTCATTCCTTCATGGTTCCTTCATGTTCTTTTCCTGTAATTAATGCTGAACAGAGATGTGTGTCATATTATATTACCCAGCTGTAGGGCTTCAGAAAATCATATTTATTGAAAACTAATGTTGTTAGACCTTATTATATTACAATTAATATAATTCTCATCAGAATGCCATTTTCCATTCCAACAGTTATGGAAGACGATACATGCTGTTTTCAAGGTTTAGACCAGAGATCCAGTGGGTTAGGGTTAGGGTTATCGAGGATTTAACATGAACACGAACATCTTTAACATGTTAGACTCAATGGAATATTAATCAGAATCATCCATCCATCCATCCAATACAAGCTGCAGTAACCCTATCCAAGGCAGTATAGAGTAGACCACATGGGATGCCAGTCCATTGCAGAGCCCATACTCACAAATAAGGACAATTTAGACACCAAGTCAACTTTCTTTGGTTTTTGTGAGCAAGTACATTGAGGAAGCCAATGCAGACACCTGAGAACATGGAGGTTCCATGCAGGCTACAGTCGTACCTACTGAGACACCACACTCTCTGTAAGAGAACTGATGCTTTTTTTTATCATTTCCCAGCAGGAAAAGGTCTGGATTAGTTTTAACGAACCACCAAAGAGGGCGATTTGGAGGGTTAAGCCGCGGGGAGAGGTGGCAGGCGACTGACGGGGGCTGTGTCACATGAGGTGTGACAGGCTGGGAGGTGCCACAGAGCAGCGTGGGCGCTGATAGGAGGAGGTGCTCAGCCGGGACCGAGTGGCACGGGGACCTGAAAGTCACTCAGAAGCCAGGGGGACATTCTCTCTTCACCCCCACATCACTGTTCATGCAGACACCCGCTTTCTAGGCTGGGTTTAAGCCCCCACAGCACATGGATAACAGCTGGGGGTGGATCTGAGCATAGGAAGTGCCATACTAAGTGGGGGGGGGGGGGATTCTGGTGGTGCCCTGGTGTATGATGGGACTAGAGCAGATGTACTCGTGTGGAAAAACACACCAAGAAAAGCAGCAGGACAGAGCTGTCAACCTGGTGAAGAAGAATAAATATCAAATGTACGGCATGGAAAACAATTACCACCCCCAGGCAGGATGGTGCGCCGAGCCAATGAGATCGCATGACACAGACTGGGGGGAGTATTAGCTTTTATTCTGGTCCGACATGGAGAGAAATGCCTCCTTCTTTCGGTTAGAATTCCCCTGCTATCCAGGCACATTGCCCACGCCTCTGGCAAATGGGATGCGAGAGGCCGGTCTGCTGGGGGATGAAGGCGGGGGGTGGGAGAGGGTGGTGAGAGGGATTGGTTAGCAGAGAAGCCTTTAAGTCATGTCTAGCTGTGTAATTCCCATTTCATCACATAGCTGATATCATGTTCACATAATTTTTACGGGGTTTCTGCAAGCCTACTAGAAATCTCTCCTGGGACTCAAACTCACATCGGGAGGTGACATTTCCACTTCTATTGTCGTCCCCCCCCCAACAGGAACTCCCTTCCATATATTTGGAGGCGGTAGAGCCTCAAATGCACAGAGTAATGGGTCAGTTGTCTTGCAGTGGATCCTGTCACTCTCCATGACGCCTGAGAGACATGGCAACATTCCAGAAATTCCTGGGATGGTTTTCCAGGGAAGAACTGCGAAGGAACCACAAAGCGTAAACAATACAGGCTGATGCAGAGCGGGACAGGGGACAGGCTACGTAATTTCCCATAATGCATCTATTAATTGAAGCTTCTCGCCCAAGCACGCTACTCTCGTGCTACTTAAGCTATTTTCTGCTGATGCAGTTCTGCAGATTATGATAATTTACGACTATATTTCATTCATTAGTAATTTTTTTTTGACCCCCGAGTCACGTTTTTAGAGATTAGACTGAAAACAAATTGACACGTGAGTAGCGGAACGCAGGCGAGCAGTTGAGACACTCACAGCATCCTGCCGGCACCCGTGCGTGTATCTGTGAGGGATCGTGTCTCCCAGGCAAAGCATTCAGTTAGCGCAGTTTTCCCAGAATACCCTGGGTCTCCAGCTTCGTTCCACTGCCTTGCAGTCTGGTCTGGGCAAACGTAAGACAGTGCCACCAGAAGCTACCCAGCATCCTAAATGCTAAGGAAAACCATTACGGGCACTCTACACCTCTGCATGTTTATCGTTTCTCAAGAAAAATTAGGCGGAAAGTATGAATTTACTAACAAAATTAGACATCGGAGAAATTCCAGACAAACCAGCACATTCTAGATATGTTAATAATAATAAGTTTAGCCATTTCCATTTTCCCAGACGCGACCAGACCGTGTGGCCGTGCGCTAGTGTATGGGTTCCTAACCCCAGGGCCAGTGCTGGTCTGTGACCAGTATTCTACAGATGTGGACAGCTGGGGGGTTTGTGGAGAGGTTGATTAATTTCTAAATATCAACCATTTTCTTTCAATTTTTCATGAGTCCTCACGTCCACACAATGTTAGCCACTGAAAAAAACCTTATACGTATAGTTATGAAACGTGCAACTGAACCACTTCCCCTCCCAGATGCATTACTGGCCAGTGAAAGTTTAGTATGACTTAACCGGACCACAGACATCGAAATGTTTGGAACCCCTACCCCAGAGCGCCGACTTCACTCTGTAAAAAACACACCGTGGATGAGTTCTTCTGCTGCCTACCACTCCATGGCCCTACCTCCATCCCCACTTCCCAGAATTCCCTGGGGTAGATTGCATTACTCAGAATGTCTTTGGAAGATTGGGCCTGTCATTGTGCCCCAGGCCCCAGGCAGCCCGTTTGTACTGCTTCCTTTTAGCTAAATATCTGCTGACTGTTCGGTCAGGAGCTCTACAGGGGTGTCAAACGACATCACTCCTCTCTCACCGAGGAATCCTGTGGGGGGGGGGAGGACACGGGCACGTCCCTCAGTGTGTGAGGTTGCTTCTGACACACCTCTTCCTCCACCTCCAGTAGGACGCTGACGGAGCTGCTGAAGCAGCCCAGCGGGGAGGTCAGCCTGGACGGGACGCCACACCTGGGCGCCAACGGGATGCCCGGCCGCATGCGCCGCAGCAGGAGCGGTGAGTTCTGGAGAATGGAGGACGTCCCAGATACACAGACGCCGACTCGGGTTCTCGCCAACTATCCCCAAGCCAATACAGACTCCTATTCCCAGCATGCATTTCTTGCATTGCTCTTACTGCCATACTCCACTACACTTTGCTTACTCCGGGGGCGCTGTGTGCCTCAGTGGCGTAGGACACTGTGTGTGTAATTGGAAGGCCACTGGTTCAAATTCAAGCTCAGTAAAGTGATGTCATTTTCGGGCCCCTGAGCGAGGACCCTAACCCCCGGTTGTCCCTGGGACTGCCTGACCCTGCTCTCTCAAAATCTACATTGCATTACATCATTATGTAATGTTACATTGCCTCACTTTGGATAAAAGCTAAATAAATGAAATATAAATATATAGACCAGTATCAATTATTAGTACGTATTGTGTCAGTAGCACTTAATATAATAATCCAGAGCATTCAGCAGTAATACAGTAGTGGTGCATTCTGGGAAGGCAAGATTATGTGTGACTTTTGTGAAGCCTGATATTACAACCACCCCCCCCCCCCCCCCCACGTCAGGCAGTTCAGCTCATTCAGACCACTTTTTCATGAGTGAGAGAATAAAACTTCCGACTCCCTGTGAGATGCGCCCCCCCCCTTTCGTGTCCCCTCCACCGCAGTCCCATTGCACGTGCCGCTCAATGCACACGGGCAATTTCAGCTTAATTACGATGCAGACATTGGGGTTCTAGTTGGAGACCCGCCCATCGATTAGCTGCATGCCATTTGTGTGCAGATGGCCCTCTCAGCCTCTCTCTCTCACCATCTCTCTATCTCTCTCTCACCATCTCTCTATCTCTCTCTCACCATCTCTCTATCTCTCTCAGCCACTAAGCTGTCTCTGCCTTTCTCTCCTCATCCTCGACCCTCCTTCCTCTCATCCAAATCTAACCACCTCCGTCTTACCCCCCACCTGACCCCCAACCCGATTATCTCCTTTCCTCTGAACTTGGCTGGCCTCCCATCAGGACCTCTTATGATCTATGAGTAAGTCCGGGTGATTTTATAAATCCTCGGGGCCCCTTTTGTGCCCCTATATGCTCCCTCGCCGGCAGAATCAGACCGTTTACAACACAGATGAGAGCCTCTATTCGCTTAGAATAGACGTGATTCATGACAGGGCTATATTGCTATCGATCAGGATGTCCTGCTGTGTTGCGGGTATTTAAATTTATCACTGTTTATCAGGGTTTATCGCTTCAACCACCATTAAATCATAAATGAGCATCGGCTGTCCAAAATGATTTCCCAATCGGCCTTGTCATTGACCACACTCCATGACTATGTCATGGTCTCATGTTGTTGACGACAGCTGAGATTTAAGATCTCCCTGCCTCAGTCTTGAAACAGGAGGGCAAAGACTTGTGGGAGTTTTACTTACACAAAAATGTTCTGAGGGCAGAAGGAAAAATGATTGGTTCAGAGAGATAACCAGTCAGATTGTAGAGATGGTGCTTCCAATCAACTAGAGGAGGCAGGACCAAGACATCTGATTGGTTGGCTCCGCCTCCTCTAGTTGCTTGGACTTATCTCCTGTACAATCTGATTGGTTATCTCTTTAAACCAATCATTTTCCCCTCTGCTCTAAGAACATTTTTATGTAAGTGAATCTCCCATTAACAGGGCAAAGAGGCAAAAATGAGTGGAAGAGCCACAGGAAGGGCTCAGTCATATTCAGTACAAGAACCTCGCTGTTACGCTCCTGTCGGCATTGCTGTTGCTGCTCTGCAGGTTAAGCCTTCCTCATGTGAAGAGTGTTGTGGCATGCAGACAGACAAGAATGACCATCCCTGCATTTACAGAGTAACAGCTCTTCGAAACAGTGGGATAATGCTGGTGACGAGACGATTCAAATTCAGATTGCGAACCCTCTGTAGAAATGGGCGAATCGTTTGGTGGAGAAAGTGAAATCACACAAAACAAAGCGGTCTAGAAGCACACCCACTGCTCCGGCCGCTTACGCTGAGAAGGTGCACCTGGCGGGGACCGCTGGATCAGGGGAGGCTTGTGGTCTCTAGGAAGGGCTCTGATTTGCAGGAGCTCGGAGAGTGTGTGAGGGCCCGTGGGAGCGCCTGATCACAGCACATGTCTGCGATGTTGTGTTTGATTGAGGAGAGCAGACCTTCATTAAGCCCACTCTCACCACCTTCTACTGGGACACCACAGAGAGTGTCCTGAGCGACCGCCTTAGACCACAAGTTCCCACAATGGATATTAAAAGCCGCAGAAAGCAGCACTGGGCTCTCTCTTGCCTCCGTCCGGGACTCCGGCCACGAGCATTGCATCCTAACCTTGCTTCTCCTAGACTCTCTGCTTCCCTTCCATCTGGCAAAAGTTACCATGGTAGCTGGACCAGCGCCACCTGACTCTACAGCAGCTTTCTCCACAGGCCACCAGGGCCATCCTCAACACCTGCTACCCCCCCCCGCAGCTCACCCTAACTTAATAAATTTACATTAACACTTTACACTTTACTGCACCCTGTGTTTACTTGTTTATTTCATACTCCGCTACCTGTGACAGCTTCTGCTTGCGTCCCATTTATTTATAGTGCGCACGTTTAATAATTCCTCGGTCAGGTCACTTATTATTGCACTATGTGTGGTTTTGTGTACAGTCTGCCTCGTGTACAGTCTACCACGTGGAAAGTCAGCCATGTGTAGTCTGCCTCGTGTACAGTCTGTCTAGCATTTATGTTGCGCTGTGGTCCAGGTGGAATCTGATTTAATTCACTGTGTAGTGTATTTGTATATGGACTGCATGTCAATAAAGTTCACTCAACCTCACTTAACATATGCATTTACTTCAAATTCATTCCACTTTAGAATTACATTCCCTTTATTTCACATTCACTCCACATTCCTTTTACTTCACATTCACTTCACATTACATTCAAATTCACTTCACATTCACTTCACTTTACATTCACATTCACTTCACATTCACCTCACTTTACATTCACTAGGTGTGTGCTTGCGTGTGTTTCCCTGTGTGCAACTTAGGAGACACTGATAAGCAGAGGTATAGGTGCAGTAGTCTTCTCTGACGGTTGAGTAAGCAGGACCTTTCTGCCAGCAGAGGAGCTATTGGGGGTCTGTGTTCACTTTGAATGTCATGTTATTCAAATACGGGTCGCGACAGGGTGCGTTCAGCACTGCGGACAGCTCAGCCCGTGCCTGGCGGGAGGGGCTTTGTGGCTGCAGGAAGAGGAGCACCCCCCTCCCCAGAACATGGCGGTGTGTGGAATAACAGAATGCAGTTAAAAGGGAGTAAAAAAAAAGAGGCTGTTATGATTAAATGTTTTGATTAGCATACAGGTAGCCACAGATTCCACACTTAAGGCCTTTACTTAATGTTTTTAGCAATTTATAAACACATTCATAACAAATAATAATGCGTTTATAAAGTATTATAAAAATAGGTATAAATACTGTATTTATAAAATGGATAGCACATTAGAGCCATGTTTGTTATGCATTATGACGGCTTATGAAGCTCTCATCTATAATGCACTATAGATACCTTTAAATTGCAGTACTAAGCATCCTTAATGCTTATACTGACCATTATAATGCATTATAAAGGTATCTATAGTGCATTATAGATGAGAGCTTCATAAAACATTCATAATGCATAATAAACATGGTTATAATGTGTTGTGCCTTTTGAAAAATATTTATAGCCATGTTTATAATTCTTTATGAATGCATTATTTGTTATGACTATGTTTATAAGTTGCTAAAACTGTCTTTTTGAACATTTTCCCTTCTTAAACACTTAGGCTAGTCTTGTCTGCCCAGGTTCTTTGACTCTAATATGTAAGTGAAATGGAACGACCAGTTGCCTTTTTTCACTTTAAATCCACAAACTAGAAGGGCAGCCCTGCATGTCGACAGAGGACCTCAGCCCTGAGGTGAATCCCCAGCACTCATGCTGAGCCTGCGGGCTGAACAGCAGCAAGGGGCTCATCCTTCACACGGAGTTGAAGGCTGAAGCTCTGCGGCTCTGTGACTCCGCACGTGAGGGCAGGACAGAGCCAGCACTGCTACCCCCCCCCCTCCCCCACCTCCAATTCAGACAGCTGGAAAATCCTGACA
>JAODUD010000095.1:6324687-6340503 GCA_026784285.1 Stomatorhinus walkeri | reverse complement strand
GAAGCTACAAATCCAGACCATGGTTTTGATTCTACCAACCAGCTGAGTATGAAGAGCCACAGTCACAGAGTACTCAGTACCATGGTCTGGATTTGTAGCTTCTGGACCTGAAATGCCCAACACTGTCATAATGTGCCTCATGTCCCACACCACACACCCGCATACACAGAAACTCCTAAAGAGCGAACGCCGCAAGGTAAGCGAGCTCCGGCGGGTCCGGCGGCGGCTGGAGGTCGCTGTCCACCCTCCCTTACAGAGTAACAGACCTAACAATCCCAGAAAAGCGGCTTTAGTGAGTAATCCCGAATTAGAAGCTCAGACCATGGCAAATGCTGTCCAGAAACCGAGGTCAGAGTGAGCGTCAGCTACTGCTGTGAACCAAACCCATTCTGGTGCAGGTTTAGTGGGATCAGACTTTACAGCGGCAGTGGCTGATGAGACTGCGATTAGAGTATCTTCGCGAACAGTATCGTTAATCATTCCAGCCCACGATTTATTCAAGAATTTCTCTCTGGGAGCGGTAAAGTTGATCACATATTATATCTACTTTAAACACCCGTTTTGAGCCTCTCACCCCAGATAGCACGCACACTCACATACTAATGTAGTGCCCTCCGTTGTTTTCCTACCATTAATATGATATAGGATATGCCGAACACATTGGCAAAGGCACTGCATGTGGGGCTGTGTGTAAAGAAAGGGTTGCTTTTGAAAGGCTGCTGCATATTTTTGTTGTTTTTCCCCATACATGAACCTCTGAGAATAATTAAAGGGTAGTTCCAGCAAACTGCAGGTCTGTCATTTATTACAGAAATGTTAATTGGTGACGACGATGAATGATTTATCACCATGTAATAGTATAAATATTGGAGAATTCACTAATACCATTTGGTGCCCGGATGGAACTCGCCGTCATTGCTCCTTTAGTAAATGAATGTGAACGGGAGATCTTTACACATCATTAATGTGCAGATGTTCCACCAAAAATTGATTACCGGTGCTCCTGAAATCGACAAGTGCTTTGTCTGTCCTGGCAATCAGATCTTTCCAGAGGGAGGCTGGTGATGTGATGCATGTTTCTTCTGCTTCAGCATCTTTGACGCAGTCTGCCAATGTAATGCTGGACCCAGTGTGCGAAATACCCGTCAAAATTCGGGGGGGGAGGAGGTCCCCATCTCTATTGTTGCGCAATACCGTTCTTGAGACCCCTTTAAAATTTAGCTTTTCAGGCTTTCAGGGGGTCTCATGGGATAATTGGGGGTGTCGGACCCCCCCAGACCCCCTCGTATTCCGCACACTGGCTGGACCCCTTTACCATCTTCAATTTCCTGACATAAGACCACAGGAGGACAATAAGGCGCACAGGTGTACAGAAGCAGGAAACAGTAACGCAGCATCGACATGCAAGCCGCGTGTCTGAGACGGCCCAGTCCAGAGTATCTGTGCCAAATTCTGGGCTCAGCCCCCCATTCATTTATTCCTCACAATTCCACCTTGGCAGAGCAGAACGGCAGAACAACCAGACCAGGACACTAATTGGTAAGCACTATTCTCATCTTGTATGTTTTTTCTTAAAAAGGCTAATAGTACTATACTTTGTGCTTCCATAGGAAATGGATGGGTACCTTACAATGCCCCCTCCCTATTTCCAGGTCAGCCCCTGTAAACCAGGAGCAGTACAATTGACCCCATGCTGCCATTTCCAGTCTGACAAAATACTTTCAGCACACTAAAAAGTCATTTCAGGTTTCTTCATGCATTTGGAGGTAATATCCTCCGGAGACCCCCACCCATTCATTTATGTCCATTGTAGTAGAAACATATTTATTCCTGTTCTACACAAAAGAGTAAATTGTAAGATGTCTTATTTCCTACAACCTAAAATTGAAGGACACTTTTATTCCTTGGGTCTCAGGAGGATATAGACCCTCCACCAGACAGTTGCATATTGTATGCGGCACAATCTGGTGAATGAGAGAGGATTTCTCATTTTAAATGTGAATGAGATGGAGGACGATGGCCATTTGCCACAGGCTGAGTATAACAGGCCAATGAAGGTGGCACAACGACAGTGGCAAATGACTGTTGGTCAGCATTTTTGGTAGGAACATTCCACTCCTATCTACTCCATCACATGAAACAACGGACAAAGATAGAGGAGACTTTAATTTTAATAAGATTCTTTCATTAGTGATGTAGAGGGTGTGGCTTCAGGAGGTCACATGGTGCCTCAGTATTTGTCAGTGTGTTACCCAGGACCTGGCAAAACTGTTGTTTTTCACCTTTACAACATTCCACCCACTTGTTACCTCCTCGTCCTTTTGAATGAGGGGACAGTATTCTGTAGCGATGGCTAAATGAATCTTCATGAACCATTTGTTGTATTTTTTTCACCCAACTAGATGGCGCTCTTGGTTTGCTTTGGGGGCATGCTTTGAGCCTTTTTTTGAAAAATGAGCACCATCTAGTGGGGTCAGAAAATACAGCAAATGGTTCATGAAGCTTCACTTGGCCATCACTAGTATTCTGCTTCAGGGTCATCATAGCGATGTAGCGCAGCACCAGGACTTTCACACTCCACTGCTGGCTCTCTCATTCCCCCTGATACTCCACTCTCCCACCACAGGTTGATGGGTAGAATTCATGTTTCTTTTGTTTCTCTCCTCAGATAAGAAGATTGACAAAACCTTTGTTGTGTTCAGGCCAGATTGTTGTGCTGGACCGACCTGCCACTACTGAGAAGAATATCTGTTAAAAAAAAAAAAACCTTTATGGATTTAAGGTTAATTTGTTAGCCATCTGCATTTTTTTATTTCCAATTTTCAGATCTCCCAATTAAAGTTGCAAATGAGAACTGATGCACATCCACTTCATTGTTACTTTCATCATTGTATAATGAGAAACAAAGTCACTTCAGTGGAGACTGATCTGGGAATTACCTTCATCAGTTTGAAGGCCCGCTGATTCTTCAAGCTGACACTTGGTCTTCCAGGAGTGTCATTTGCAGGAGCGGCAAAGGCATCACCATGGCTGAGCACCCCTGCAGCCTTTGAAGATCCTGGCTTTGATGGAGGAGCCCAAATCTCGCCATTTAAGCCTCAGATCCAACCCCCTCCATTGACACCATCCCAAAGCATTCAGCTCCTGGCCGATTTCCTCTCATATCTTAACTTCTCTTCCTGTCTCAGCCTTCAATGTTCTTAACACAAAAGGAACCCAACAACAACTAGTCACTGAAATTGGGATGCAGACGCTACCGCTTGCAGACATCTTTCATCCATCTTCAAGTGACTCTTTTATACCGGACTGCTGTGACCTGACACTGCCTGATTGGTAACCATCCCACACCTAATGGCGTAGCTTTGTGGCCGTTAGTGACAGTGACTAGCAATTAGTTTTGAATGATACATAACAGCCAATGCTAAAGCACGTTGTTTCTCAGATGAGTCTTTGGGGATGAGGCTCTGGTTTTTCTTCCTCCCAACCACCATGGATTGAGAAGGAAGCAAAAATGCGGACCGTCTGGGGATCCCTGAGGACTGGCTTGAGAAACACTGCTATAGCATATATATTGGTTTGGATGGTGTAGTTAATTGCACTATTTTACCAACATTTTACAGGATATATAATGGTTGGGTGCATTTGCTTATTTGCAGGATTGTTTTGAATGAATAGGGAAAATACAGAGGCACTGAAAGTGAATTTTTTTATTTAAAAATAAAACCACCACAGGGGTAAAATGAAGTGAGTGAGTGAGCCTTCAAACTAATTTTAAAGATTAGAGAAAAATTATGTTACGGTAATGAGTTTGTTAGTTACCCGTCTATAGTTGTCTGTGCAGTTACATAATTAAAATAAAATAAAAAAAAACTTCAGTTCAAACTTTAAAATTCTACCAAGGCTTAGTAATGCCATGGTGGGTAATTACTTGAAGGTCTGTCGGCTATAGGCGATAAAAATGCTAATTTAAAGTAATAAGAATTTAGTTTAATGTGAGTAATATAAAAGGCAGTTCCTGCAGAAATTTAACTTTTTGGCTCTGCAGGCAACCAGTTGTGCAGTAAGTGTTTGTGTTTAGCTGTGAGGGAAAGGCAGGTACAGTGGGAATTTACTGTTTGCTACCTCACGTGAGTCTCCTCATTAAGGCCTTTGACGAGACCATTTTAGAGCTCTGCTGTGCAGGTATGACCCCGAACACTAGTTGGCAGTGTTGAGTTATATATATAAGGACGCAAAATGCGAAATTACATTTCATATACTTTGGAATATATATTGACTGGACCCAAAACTCCTGCAAGAGTTGAAATTAACAATTTATCTCAAATGACTGTAGCCCACACAGACCTGAATTTGCCTAAATATGTATAGTTTTATTTTTTATTTGGCTCAAATGGGACCTTTATTAGGCCAATGAAAGCGCCTAAAGGCGAGACCTTTGGGTTTGGGCCCTCCGAAATAAACCTACATTAATGACAAACCCAAGCAAGACCCAGAAATGTCCAGTGATGTAGCCACCAGGGAGCCCGATGGGGTTTGCCTGTCTAAAACACAGCTATGTTAATGCTGCCCAAGTGGGACTCAGATACAGCCAAATAAATAGCCCCCAAAAAAAGCCCCCCTGTGGTTTGCCCAACCGAGACCCCAAACCCCCCCCATGACAGTCCACAAAACACCCAGATGGGCTTCAACAATTCTTCTGGGCAGCCCAAGAAGGACCCAGTGCCAGCACTGTTATTTGCCTTTGCTAAGCCCTAGGAACCTAGGAAACCCATGTAAAGCCCAGGTGGGGCCCCTGTGAGGCGCCCCTGGGGCCCCAGTGGACATGCTTAGCTGGGTTATTAGGCTCCCTCTAGTTGACAGTGACTTTGGGCATTTTCCCGAAACGCCCTGGCTTTTATCTGCGGCTCAGCAGTTGCCCCTAAACGCTTAACCTGCACGGCTCCAGTGAAACACGTAGCTGCAGAATCGTTAAAGCCCTCTGGAGCAATTAAGTATTTGCATGCCAAACACGGAAAGCCACAACTTCCACGGTAATAGACTGTCGAGCCCACAGCTAATCTGTAAGAAAATGTAAAGAATAAAATGACAACTGCAAGCCCATCAGGCATTAAATAGCCCTCTGCATCACTGTTCAGTATGCTATGAATTACAACTGTTATTCATTTCATTACTTTCCTTAGTCAATTTTCATTTATCAGCTAAATTTCATCTCAAATTAATAGAAGAGCTATCGAAATGTCAGACTTGTTTAGTAATTTATGGTAGTGATGAGTGGAAATAAGAATGTGAATGTTATTTGTATACCTGCGATTGTATTCGCCTGCTGAGCATCAATGCCAGGTTGGTACAGTGCGTCCCATTCTGTGTAGATCAGGTTGGAAGACATTATGGATTAAATCAATGGTATAACACCTGGGTTCTGTGGAACAATCCAGACACTCAGTCTCTTCAGAAAGAATGTCCAGATAGACACTTGGTGGGAATATTGATGTCTTAAAAATAACTAATTAACAGGTGTCCTATGTTGCCTACAGCAGACCAAGGAAGGATGATTGAGATTTCACAGAGAGGCTCACTGTGAAGGGTTAATTTGAAGCACAGTAGACTAGTCCTGACACTGGTGTCCCAAGTCTTATTAAGACTTGTTAAGCCTGATTAACCTAACAGTCACTAGGTGAGACATGAATCACAAGGTAAAACTCAAATTCCATTATTCCACTCGAGAAAAGCTTGGCCATTTACCTTATACTGACCCGGTTCTGAGCAGTCCGATGTTAAACAAGCCAAACGAGTGAATCCGTCCAAAGGCCAAAATGCTTTTGTGCATTTCACAACAGCAGTGCATTGCACACAAGCTGTACCTTATTCTATTTCATGTGACCAACTGCTTGTTAAATTAAAAGTTCTTTGTATTAACTTGGTTTGTATACATTAATTCAGCAGCAGAAACATTTTACAAAACAGGAGCATAAGAGCACTGCTACTGTGTCGAAAAAAAGACTGGAGGGAAGATTAGAAGCTTCAGAAAGTGACCTGAATTGGAGAAAAATCAGAGAAAAGAAGCACAGTGTTTAGAAGGGCAGCGAGGAGACAGAGAACAGGCTGTCCGGGCAATAAAGGAGGGATGAGTAACATTTCTACGTTAAAAATGTAGAGCAGTAAGGGAGGAAATGGTAATAAAAATAGAAAAATTGTAGAAATGAGACAGAGAAGCCAAGGGGCTGTAGAAGTAGAGCAGACGAGGAAGAGCGCAGATAAATGTCAGGACCAGCTACCGGGGGGGGGGGGTTAAGAGCGACGCAGAATGAGGAAACCCAAGGGCCCTGCATGATATCCAGGCCACTAGCATTCCAGAGCGGCCAGCGGACCAGACGGGACCAGCGAGCGGCCAGCAGTGTCAGATCGGCCGACATGCGTAACCACCATGACCCGCACACACCCCCCCCCCCACCCCCGTTTCCCGTGCCACCTAATGGTGACAACTCTATTAATCTCTCTCATATCGCTGCCTGCTCTCAACAGCTGTCAAGGGCGGAGAGATCTGGATTACAAGATGCACTAGAGCTAGTGATGGGGCCGAAGAAAGTAAGAAGATGAGGATGAAGGGGGGGGGGCGGAAGAGAGAGAGAGAGAGAGAGAGAGTGTGGGTGCAGGTGGTAAGGGGAGAAGAAAACGAGGAAAGACGCTCCACAGATCCTGGCTGCAGCACATTGACAGGCCAGCAGATGGTGCTAGGGAGTGCATAGCCAATTTGCAAGTGGTGGGGGCACAGCCTGATGGGTCACTCACACATGCCAGTCAGAGGAGAGGGTAAAATCCGCCGCCTCGAGGTAAACGCAGGCCTCCTCTGTATGCAGCTTCATAAAAACTAGTGCAGCCGCCGCACCACTGCTCAGCTGTATATATTCAAATGACATGTGGTCCCCACAATACACCCCCCATACACACACACACACACACACAGATCTGCATGTTCAAACTGAATGAAGTAATAGATTGGTTTATCAGTATTTTTGTGTTTGATTAGATATTCATCCATGCATGGGTATAAACTGCCTTCCTCACTCATTCCTGGCCTCATCTCCATTAGGATAAATTAAGACAGTTAACACATTTTTTTCCAAAGTGTATTTTTCTCATCTTTGATTTATATATATACACATACATATATAAAAAAAAACTAAACATGGCCATATTCAAGTTTTCAAATCTGCATCACCAGCCAGTAATTGCCATCTTCCATCAATTTTACATTCAGGAAAAAACAGTTTATACAGCATCACCCTGTAGTCCGGTTAAATCCCACTGCTCAGAGAAGAGCTTGTTAAACCAGGAAGTCCACCAGACTACCAAATAGGTCAGAAAGCGTAAGTGCTATATGGGATGGGTCTGTTGCACAGATATGCTACAGTTACACCCTCAGCCACGAGGGGGCAGCGTTAAGCTGAAAAAGTCTTCATTGGCCTGTCAGGGTGGGACTGCAGGGGAAACGGACCAGTGAAGACAATGGCCGGGCGGAATTTCCTCAGCAGAGGAAATAAGGCCAACTGTGTGAATCGTTCAAGAATGCACTTGGCCTCAGCGGATAAAAGGTGAAAAAAATGAGTGAACACGTAGGCATGTTTAAACCCAACCCTATCAGGCCCACAAACAGCATTCAGCAATGGATCTGAACAGGACCAGGGCACATCGGCACTGCATTGGACTGGGCCGGGTCCACCATGCCCTACCCTCCTCCCCAGGGTTCCCATGACAACCCGAAGAGGAACTCATGGGAGGTAGAGGGAGAGCTTCCAGGAACTGGGCACCTGCAGACAGCCAGGATGGTGTTAGCGGGGTACTGATACAGTACAGGGTGGGAACAGGACTGCAATCCTGTCTCAATGCTATAGGGACACAATTCAGGTAAAGCCAAGATATGTGCCAAATGCGTGTCCAAGGAAACCGTTGGCATGGATACACTGCAGATGGGTGTGGCCGCCTGCAGGTGGGTGTGGCCTCCTGCAGATGGGTGTGGCCTCCTGCAGGTGGGTGTGGCCTCCTGCAGGTGGGTGTGGCCTCCTGCAGGTGGGTGTGGCCTCCTGCAGGTGGGTGTGGCGACCATGGGCAGGTTTCCTATGAATGGACAGGGTTTTGTGGGGGGGTTGGAAGCCCCAGAGGCTACAAGCCGGAGTCCCAGTAGAGATGCAGGTCTGCACTGTCCAGAAAGTCTGCCGAGAAGATGTTGGAGGGCGTGTGGGAGTTGAGGGGGGCGAGCGCATGGACACTGCTGCTCCCGCCGGGCCCCCCGGCCATGGTAATGTCCAGCCAATCCATGTTGTCTATGGCGGGGTCTCCGAATTCCAGCCCGGGCACGTTGGAGCTGAAATTCAGCTCGCAGGTGTCCATCGGAGAAGGGGGGTGATCCAGGATGCTGGAGGTGCTCAGCATTTGGCTGTGGAGGTCATCGATGAGGGTGGGCGGCCCGCCGGGCTCCGCCCCCAAGAGAGGCTTTCCCGTGGTGCTCTCCAGGAAGTCCTCCAGACGTCCGCTCTCCACGCACGGCCCGTCCCCCACCCTGGGGGCCGACGGCGGCGGGGAAACCGCCGCGGGATCGTGCGAGAGGTGCGGAGGGGAGCTGGGAGGAGACGGAGGAGGGGGGCTGGCTGGGGGGCGGGAGTGGGAGGGGCCAAAGTCAGATTTAAAGCCCACAGGGATTTCTGGGAAATAGAGAACATTTTATTAAAAACAGAATATAAATACAGAAACCAAGATAGACGTGGCTTGAACAGCGAACTGCGAGAGGGGAATTTTGGAGGAAGTCGCGTGTGGACGCGAGATAATGGAACTGGAAAGCGCTACACGACACGAGAGGCTGCCGCCAGTTGGGACTCCTGTACCTCCGCTCCGGATGAGGATTTCCAGCAGGTCGTCCATCTGCTGACTGCAGGAGCCGTTCTCCTGGGGGCAGAAGGTCCGCGAGGGTGAGGCCGTGCAGAGAGGGGCGCCTGTGTACGTGATGATGGGCCGTCAGATGGGGAACCTACCTTAGTGTGTGGCGTTGTGGGGGGGCTCTGCTTGCTGTCTGGGGAGGGAGAGCTGAGCAGGGTGTTTTGGTCGCGGTTTGAACTCACAGCCCCCTGGAAAAAAGAAAAGACCATATAAAATGCTGCAAAGAAGAGACTAGAAATCAAAGTATCCTCAGATATATGATGCACGGACTCATACACTAAGGTGATCATTCTCATCGGTCATACTGCAAATGAGAAGGTAATAAACAGAATATAAATACTGAGACACACAGGCAGACATTTCAGGTCCAGAAAGTAAAAATACACACCAGGATTTTGCATCAACCAACCAGTCAAATGTGGCTCTTTGTATTCAACTGGTTGGTATAAACAAAATCCTGGTGTGGATTTTTACTTTCTGGACCTGAAATGTCCGCCTCTGCTGAGACATATGAACAATATAATCATGGCATTTAAAGACATGGATATTAAAACAGACCAGAAATACAGGTAACCAGGCAATTCTACACAGGTAAAGCAGTCATGGAGAAAAGACGGAAGGAAAATACAGAAGGATGAAGGTGTTTATACAGCCAGACAGACAGCGTAGCATTACCCTGTGGGTGGGGGAGGAAGGTTCTGCATGTTCGGGGGGGGGCGTGCAGTTATTCTGGAAGAAAGGCTGTGGTTTCGTTGGAGCTGAGAGAGACACCAGGGGCCCCCGTGAACTGTTGGCCTGAACGTGCAGCTCCACCTTCCCTCCCTGAAAGGCACACAGGCAGGAATATGGCAAGGCCTTGCTTCAGAGATGTCAGGCAGTATACCTCAGGCAACTACAAGGCTGCCTTATACTCAGGGATGGAAATAACTGGTGCGAAAACAAAATATAACGCATTTAAATCTTTATATGCTAACTCTACTTCGTTTGCAGTACACAGATTCAAATGCAAGGTGTTTTCTTGTCATAGCAGTGCAAATGCACTAAAAATGTACGCTTTTACAAATGATCGATTGTCAACGTATCTTTTTTTTAAAGGTGAATGCATATTTGTGTACCAGTTATGTCCATTCCTGCTTGTACTGCTCATAGCAACACTGGGTGGAGTCAGGCCCTGAACCATACCTTTGCGATTGGGCGGTCAACGGGGCTAGGTTTCACCGCCTGTTCAGATTGGTTGTTGGTGTCCATATGCGGTGGTGATTGGGTAGAGGTTTTGCAGGGCGTGGACTGTAACCGCTTAGCATTGGGTAACAACGGAGCACATGTGCAAACAAATGGGCAAAAGAAGGCAGTAATTAAATACCATAATTAGGCGTCTCTGAAAAGCCAGACACACGAAACCTGACACTGGGGCTTCCCTACCTGCAGCGTGATTCGCCCAGCCCCTTTGCCATGCGGGGCGCTGCGACTGGTCACCGCAATCAGGTAGTGGTTGCCGTTGCCGTCCGTCAGCAGGGTTGGGGGCGGGTGCAACTTAAGGAGATCCAATGGGAAAGAGGTGGTGAGGGCTGAACTGGTAGCTTGTGGACTTACGAATACCTGAAAAATGGAAGGAAGGAGAGAATGATTCGCAAATACTGCGCGACATTCATCTTTGACATACAGATTTACGCCCCGGTGAGTCACAGCTTGATTTTTACTGAAGCTGGAGTGAACGGCTTTGAGCAGCAGGTAGGCACCACTGTGATGGGACATTCCAGGCGTGGCCCCTGATGCATCCTGGGATAGCCGACTCTGACCTGCTGTAATCCAGCCTTTGAAGGCTGCTGCTCCGCGGCTGGTTGCTGTGGTACATGCAGGCTCTGGTCCAGCTGCGAGGAGGGGCCCTCAGATAGCTTGGGCTCCGTGCCCTCCTCGTCCTCCTCCTCCCTGGCCTCCTCGGAGGGCTCCTCCTTGACGTCCCCTGGCGCCTTCCCTCCCCTCTTGCCCTGCTCCAGCTGCAAGCGCAGGGACTCCACCAGCTGCTGCTTCTGCTGCAGCATGCGCGTCAGCTCCTCGATCTGCTTGTCCTTCTCCTGCAGCATCTGGTCCTTGTCCAGAGACTCCCGCGGGGGGGCCGAGCTGGGGGGCCGGGAGAAGCGGCAGGCCCCCATCCGGGAATGCTCCTCTTTGACGGAGGCGGGGTGCTGGGGGGAGGCGTGCAGGCTGAGCTGCGTCAGGGGGGCGCTCACCTGTTAGCAGTTAGCAGAAATGCCACAGAGTAACATCATCATCCGGAATGACATGTTGGTGTAGTACTGGTCGTGAACAATGGGGGCAGCAGAGAACCATAGCGTTTGACGGACTACTTTACGAAGGAAAGAAGAAAATGTCATGTTTAAATCTCAAGAGATGCCTTGCCATTTTAAACCAAATTAATTCAGGTGAACATGCATGAAAGAGGAGGAAAAATTGGTTGAAGATTATTACATTAAACGAAGTACAACTCTGTGAGCTGGGATAATTGCTTCGGATACGACTGTCACAACAATCATCCGTTCCCATATAATGAGGCTCATAAGTCAGAAGCTAAGCATTTATGACACGCAAAGAAGCCGTGAAAAATCATGAGGTTCTCAAAGTAATCAAGCATGGGGTGTAGCCATTAGAAACACAATTGTGTTAAATTATGCAAACAATTTTCACTGAGCTCTCTAATCTGTAAGGAAGTCATGCGACTACATGAGGAAGTTGCACACTGATGGAAACCTTAAGTTTGAAAATGCACTGCCGGCAGGTCGGGGACTCACCGATTCCCCGAACACGTCACCGCTGCAGCTGGCCTCATCGGGGCTCATGCCAGCCACGGAGCGCTCGGAGGTGGCGGGTGACATGGGCGGGGACGAGCTCGTGCTGCCAAACAGTATCGTGGGAGGCAGGCTGCCCCCACTGGCTGCCAAAGGTAAGGTCCCTGCGCCCGCTTCTCCTGATTGGTGGATTCCTAAGCCAGGGCAAGAGCCAGTGGGGAAGCTGGTTTTTGTAGCCCCGCCCCCTCCAGCTCCCCATTGGCTGAGCTCGTGGTGGTTCCTCAGCCTCTCGATGAGGTCGCTCTTGGTTCCCGACACTGGCAGACTCCGCAGCTTGAGCTCGTGCTTCAGCTCTGCCACCTGAAGGGGGCGACAGAATGCAGCAACCATTCACCTGGTAAGAAAAGCACACAGTCTCCCACAAGACAATGAGTGGCCAACTTCATTAGGTGTCCCTACATAGTACCAGGTGCAACTTTCTTGCTTTATAAATTGATGAGTTGCCCATTCAGAGAAGCACCTCCACACACCACCTTTGTATTTTCTTTGTCAAGTCTCCTCTGACCTTATCAATAAAGTATTTTTGGCCAGAGAGCTACCGCTGATGAGAATTTTTCTGTAACCTATAGATGCTGCAGTGGGAGATTCCCAGGGTGACAGTTTGACATACTTAGCCGCACAGTAACCAGATTCTTCAGCCCTGTCTACATTCTGTGCGCTTTCATTGGCAGCCACATAACTGGCCACTGAGTTTACTTCTAAGGCGATCTGGTCTACCTTCAGGTCATCCAGGTTAGGGGGCAGCGCCCCGGGTTTGGCCCCCCCAACGGGAGGCTGGTTCTGGCGACTCGGCCCATTCTGACTGGAGGACGGAGAAGTGGAGCCGGGCATGGGACGAGGCTGGGACTGGGTGCTGGAGGAAGCGGACGGCTGATCGCCAGAGGGTCTGTACAGGTTGAGAGGGGAAAATACGGTGAATGATTAACGATCGATGAGACAGTGTGGGCGGCCTGGTTAGAATTGGGGAAATGAGATTTCAGACATTGCTGTGGGTGGGGGCTCTCAGTTCCTGGCTGCTCCAAAGGGAATCAATGAAGCAAACAAAACAGACATTTTATTGTTTAGCAGCACACGACAGTCCTCTCGCTGCCTCTCGGCGTGGCAGCTTCACGCACACGCACAAACTCACTTGGGCGGAGCGGGCAAGATGGTGTGGTAGTTATAGTGATGTTGCTGCTGTTGGTTGAGGATCTGCAGCTGCAGGAAGAGCTGCTGTTGCTGCAGGAGCTTGGCGTAGGAGTCGTCCATCTGGGGCGGCGGCTCGCGCTCCACCTTCTGGTCGGGGGGGATGTACTGGTGGTACTTGAGTTTCTTCACCTTGGGCTTGCTCTCCTTGGGCTTCTTGGAGCGCTGCGAGGGCCGGTCCGAGCTGGACTTGGACTGGGACTGCTGGTGGAGCAGAGAGGCCGATATGGGACACTGGGCACGGTAAAACTCACTCGACGCAACATAGGGGATAGGGCACCACTCACCTTAATCAGCCCAGAGGCAGAGCGGGAGGACACTGGTGCCACGCCATTGGTCAGCCTCTGCGCGTGGATTGGCTCAGAGACGGGGAGAGGAGTGAGGGGTGGGGCCTAATAGAATAATAATGAGCGACTTAAGGGTAAATAGTCATGGGAGCAACGTATGCAATTACTCCACAGGGTGTAAGAAGTCCTCTAAATAGAGGGTACAGAGAGCTAGCTAAGCGATTAGCATGGATGGGGCTCGCACCTGCGTGGGGGAGGAGACACTGCGGCTGGGCCTGTTCGTGTCTGGGGGAGAGTCCTGGCTGGCAGGGTGATCCGGGGACAGGGCGTCGCTGCTATCCTCATCCAGTGAAGAGCTCTCTGCTGCCCCCTTCAGGCAGTCCGTCTCCACTGGAGGAGCGGGTCAGATGAACGAAAGAGGCATTAGGGTGTTGCATTATCGTGATCGATTAGATAGGAACAGACAGGATGCAAAATGACGAGAGGATCAGCCTGTTATCCTACGCACCATCCAACACGCTAATGCACTAGTGCTGTACTCTGATACACTTCGCACTCCTTTCACCGACTGTGCTCACCTTCAAACGAAATACCCTAACAACCACATTACTGAACTCTGCCCCGATGTCCTCGAGCATCACCGTGGCTACGCCACGCATCCCTCTCTTAGACCCTTCCAAATTTATGCAACGGCAAGCACTGGCAGCTGTACTCAGAAGCGGCACGGGCTGTACCTAAGAGGGTATTCCTCAGGGTAGAGTACACGGGCAGAATGTTCTTGTGGATGAGCTCCATGGGACCTGGCCGGTGGGAGATCTTGTCGTTGAGGTCATCGGCCAGACGGGCCCTCTTCAGACGCAACTGCTTGGCCTGTAGGGAAGGCTCCGCCGACGTCTCTACGCGACACAAGACAGGCGTTACAGCGGACCTATGGCACGGAGTGGGCCCAAAATATTCCGGGTACTCTGGGATAGAAAAAGGGTTAGCAGACTCCTCACCCTCCAGGATGTGCATGCGGACCAACTCAGACCTCTCGGGGCGGCTGCGGATCTTCCGCTTCAGGTAGTCTTCAGTCTAGGAGGGGCGAAGACGAGGGAGGGGGGGGCATGAGGGGACGGGGCGGCTGGGGAAGTGACTCGATGCCGAGCGGCCCATCCCGAGCTGGCGACCTTACCCGTGCTCGTTCCAGACTCTTCCGCTGCTCGTGGAAGGCGGCTGGGCTCTTCAGAGCTGCAGAGAGGAGGATAGGCAGTGAGATTCAATGGCGAGTTGAAGGAGAAAGGAGAACTCGGTCGACTGGAATAAGACATAACATCATATGGCACTTTTGTTATTATTAACCAGCTAAACTTCCTCTTTGGCTGAGCGATGAAGCGGGTGTCCTTGGCGCCCCCCCCCCCTCACCCCTGCTGGGGCTCGCCGTGCCTCTCGCTGCAGGACACAAAGGTCCAACTGCACCACGACACTACCACTGCCTCAAAAAAAAAAACCTAAAATCAAAAGCCAAACGTGGTTCATGCCACATAGAACGGTCGCGTGAAAGGTGAAATGGACCAGCGGCTCATCGCCCATTTGCAGCAGAAGATGCGAGGTCCCATTTTCTGCAGGACGACCGCTTGACAAATCCACTGCAGATGTTGTGCAAGGCCGTGCCACACCTGCTCTCCCGCTGCTGTCGTGCAACGCCGACTCTACATTTCCTTCACAACTAAAGATCTCTCATTTCAATTTACGGTGGTGTCCCTCATGGCTACCCAGTGTCACAGTTATACAGACGATTAAGCGGCCTGCATGGAGGTGAGGGTACTGGCAGCAGAGCTTCACCTTTCTCTGCAAAACGCACTTCTCCAATGCAACGCCCCCTCTTAAGACTGAGGGTGGAAGTACGCCAGGATGCAACTAGCTGTTCACAGCTTTATTAACCTTTCACGTTGGGTTTGTGCACAGAACCACGCATCCCACAGTGGTCCCGGCCCCAGCTTCTTCCGAAATTTGGTAGCAGGAACTTAACACTAGGAACAGAGTTGCAGAAAGCCCCTGATGCCTGCCGCTGGGGCCGAAGAACTTTCGAAGAACGTTTGGCCTGAAGGGGAGGCGCTGTCCCTGCGGACCAGGCTCGTCACCCTCGGGTGAATCTTGGCGCTTGTGAATGATGGAGGCCTGCGCGTCGCTACGGAGATGGCCGGGTGCCGACAAGGGCATGATAAAGAACAGCAATGTCATTAGTGAGAAAAAGTCAGTGTGACCAGCTGACTTGAGGGAAGGGCTCCGTCTGCTGCGCAATTCTAACCCGACGAGTGGGGTGCACCCTGGAAGGGGGGAGGGCCATCCGCATTTACGGCGGGAGAGACCAGCACCCCCACCCCCCATGCAGGGAACAGGGAAATGCAGCTACCTGTGGCACAGAGCTCCTGTCCCCAAAACAGCATTCATGCTGGCTCTCATCTTGGGGGCGGAAAGAGAGGGGACCATGCATGAACACCACGTCTCATTGGTGGGGGGTGCTTGTGGGTCTGAAGGGGACACGGAGAGCATTGGGGCTGCTTGCATGAGCATGCATGTGTGCG
>JAODUD010000095.1:6284434-6312863 GCA_026784285.1 Stomatorhinus walkeri | reverse complement strand
AAGGGGGGAGAGAGGGGCAGAGAGAGAAAGGGACAGAGACAGAGGGAGTACTGACCATTCTTCCTCTCCTGCAGGGGGAGCAGCAGAGCTGCGTTGGGCTGCAGCGAAAGCTCCTGCAGTTCATTGGCCACTGCTTCGCTCTGGGGGCTGGAGGCGGAGCCAGGCGCCACAGCAACCACTGCATCGCCGGGGATCCGCCCCGGCCCATTGGGTGGCTCCTGCGCCGCCAGGGCGAGGGGGTAGTTGATAGACACGCCTGGTGGTCGGGGGGCAGAAAGAAAGAACAATGCTTTAATCAAAATAGAATTAAATATTGTCAAAGTGCACTATTCATAATAAAATAAACAGGCAGCAGAAGGACTACAGGTTATTCGGGGCACAGCAGTTCAGGGACCTGAGTTGTATCTGGTTCTAAGAGGGAGGGAACAACCACTGTTGATCACCAGAATAAAAGCAGCAACTGAAGCCTGTGCAGACAGCTTGGAAAAACTAGGTAAATCCATCCATGTTGCTTCCATAAACCAGTACAGGGTCTCGCGAGCCTGGAGCCCTGGAAGCAGAGAATACGCGGTAGGGGACTCTCTCTCTCTTGCTCTCTCTCTCTCTCTCTCACACTCACACAGACAGACACACACACACACACACACACACACACACACACACACACAGGAGTCAAACCCATAGCCCTGCTGCTCCGAGGGGGCTGCGCCGTCCTCAGACCCGCTGCATCACCATGTGATGAATAAGCATTATTACAGCTTTTTATTTATTTAGCAGACTCTTATAATCATGCACATTTTTAAAGCAGAGTTAGCCAGTCCTTGGAGCAGCTGGGGGTTAAGGGCCTTGATCAGGAGGCCAATGGTGAATTTACTTTGCTGACCCTTGGATTTGAACCAACAACCTTCTGATCACAGACATAGTATAAGCCATACACCATCCTAATATGGTAAGAAACTATTTTTACATCATTGTTAATACATAACAAACCTGGATATTCACATTATTGGACGTTAATTCCAGTGATGAGTGACAGGGCCTACTGTGACTGGCGACCAGCAGCACACTGGTAGAGGTGTGAGGCAGAACCTTCCCCTCCAACCAGGGGGCAAAAGAGGGCTCAGTCTTGCTCATTGACCCACATGCACATAAACACACACATAAACACAGCATCCGGCCAGACAAGTCAGCGCAGTGCGGCGTGTCCATAAAAGCTAACGCCCACGTGCCGACGCCCACACGCTCTTAACGGGGTAACGGGGACACGCGGCTGCTAAGCGACCGGGCTGTTTCCATGACGACGCAGCCATAACTGAAGCAGACCCACGTTAAGCGCCGGCACACGGGTTTAAACGGCACATGCGTGGTGAGTTACCGTCAGGCCCTCAGTGAGAAGCAGACCAAAACCAATCCCCGGTACAGGAACCATTATCACAGATAGACCCAGAGGGACCCAGATGATTCTGCAGTGCTAGCAGCTGCATGGGGTGCTCGCCGGCCGGCTCAGAAGGCACCCACCCATGCCCGAGGCACAGTGCTGCTCCAAAATGCTCCCCACTGGGACCAGTCATGGGCTGCCATCCAAGGGGATGGGGGGGTGGGGACTGGACCCCTTAAGAGCATCAGTGGTGGAAAATCTAAGCCCCGCGGCAGAAATAATGATCAGCTCCGAAAGTCTTTTTAGCTGGTGCCCAGTTTGTCGAAGACTGTTACAAGTCTACCGCTCTCCCGCCTGCTCAAGCATGGGATCAACATTAGAGACAATCAGAGACCGGAGCAATAAAGATATAGACGATATAATAGCGTCCTCTGACCTCCCCCAGCAGAGATGAACCACAGGAGTGTGTCATAAAACAAAATCTCATCAACCAGAGCCACGGCTGGGGAGGAGACTAGGGAAGAGCTGGGGGTCTGGGTGCCACGCTGGGGGTCTGGGTGCCACGGCTGGGGAGGAGACTAGGGAAGAGCTGGGGGTATGGGTGCCACGCTGGGGGTCTGGGTGCCACGCACAGCCACGGTGCTGGGGGTCTGGAACAGAAGCCGCCTGGGTGCCATGTGGAGCCACGGGTGCGGCTCCCGAGCTGGGAAACCTGGCCTGACCGCTGTGGGTAGGGCCCCGATGGCCTGTGAGTGACACCCTGAGGCTGGCTTTCCATCTAGGTTGGGGTGACCACACAGGCTCGGGTGACACACTGGGCCGCTGGACGAGGGTGCGCACTGACACAGGCAGCCTGGGTGGGGCCCCATTCTCTAGCACTGACGCATTTCCTGGCTGGGAAAGCGCTCTCCTCAAAGCTGCCCCACTCTGAACACACACCACAGACTACCCCCTTCTGCCTGCTCTCAGGATCCCCCCCCCAGGACTGTTAACCCCCCCTGTAAATACCCCGGAACACATTACGAGGACATTCTCAGTTTCCAAACTGCCAAGTAACCATTTCGCTTGACACATTTCCCTCATTTCTCACCACATTACACTACCAGAGATGCCGCATGGAAACTGGAAGGACAAAACGGATGGAGTCACTTCTAGCCCCAAACCGCTGACCTCACCAGCTAATGCCTCACTATGTACCTACAGTCAATGTGGCAACCGGACTGAGAGGTCGCCTGTAACTGAACGACTGGCTCCGCCCACCATCCATGCTCCGCCCCGCAACCTCAATCGCACCTATTCAAAGTCTCCGGCCCTTCTCCCTCCATGAGTGACCTTCACCACAAAAACATTCCCACAGTCATTTTTTTCTGTGTAGAAACAGAAGTGAAAACAGCACAGGGACACAAAAAAGTGGAGGCCGGGTGAGGGGTCGGGGGGGGAGGTCTACGACCAGGGCTAGAGGAAATGTGCACCAAGGAGCTGATCATTGCATGATACCTCGCAGACATCACACCAAGACCCTGCAACCAGGAGCCCCACTCAAAAATGTAGTGACTGTTTGCGACCAACAGCCACCCCCCACCCCACAAAAATGTATGATTTGATAGGTGGTTAAAACTTCCTCTGCTTGAAATTATCCTCATACCCCCAGGTACAAGAGGCTTGGCTTGAACTGGACAGACAGGTTACTGGGGACCAGCAGAAAACATTTGTGGAGGAAAGTGCCCCTCCATTCTTAGAAAGCAGAGATTGCGGTCTTGCAGACATTCTTTCCTGCGTCTCCCTGCATGCTTGGACACATCGGAGGCTTGTGGTTTGTAATGGCTGGCTTGGGCCACGGGAGGACTCCTAAAAAGTTCCTTATATTAACCCAGCTAACACGTTAGGCTATCAAGTCCAGCTAATACAGACATCAGGCTGCAGAGAAATGCAGTTTTATCTTATTATTGGAGACGCTGAGAGAAACAGTGAAAAGTGACTGTTACCTGCATAATTCAATGAAGGGTCAACTGCTGAACATTTCCATTCCAGCAAAAAAAAAAAACAAACAAACCACTGATAGCGAGGGAGACAAACCAAATGTGAGAACAATTTAAAAACATGACGCTATGCTGTGAAGATGCAATGAAGGAGTGCAGGTTCGAAACTCAACCCACAGGCCAAACCACAGGCGCAGGATGTACATCACTCCTTGGGGGTAGAAGGACTCCCATTCAGCCACACAGGGCTGCTTCCAAGTCAGTAAAATGCTGACCGTTAAAACCTTAAAGACTGTGGGGAAATGTGTGAAAAAACACCTGAGCAGAAAACAGTTTAGTGTATATATAAGCTTTACTTATATATAATTGGTTATTATTCATATCTCTCTTTCATGTATAAGGACCTGACAGGACTGGTTTAAAAAAAATGTTAAGAAGGAAATAGCAGAAGGTTGTGATGATGTCGGACATAAACCCCCAACCCCACCCCAGCCCGAAGGCATACACTTTTCAGGCAAAAGAGAAATGTGTAAAACGGCAGGAGTTTATTATTAATAATAATAATAATTCATTAAATACAAATCACCTGTACACACTCAAAAGACCCCAAATCCATGCACACATCCTTGGACGACATTAAGAAGCAGTTTTAATGTGTGCAATTTTTCACAACGACATCACTCCGAAATGGGACAGGCAGCAACCGCAAAGCAGCTCACAGCTTCCTTATTTCGGCCCCGTAGCATCACTCGGCATTCATCACAATACCCGTTTTCATGCCACCGAGGGGGGCCCGCTGTATAAGCAGGCTCCGTTAGTGGGCTTTATTATTATTTTTTTTGTCTTGCTTTGATTTTCATAGAAACGCACCTTTCTGCAGGGGCTCCGGTCCCACACGCTCGACCACGCCGCTTAGCTACCGGGTTTTGAGTGCGAAGCCCGCGGTGGCCAATTGCAGCTGGCGAACAAAATTGTGAAAAATGAAAAAGGAAAAATAAAACAGGGCTGGAGCTCAACTGAAGGGCGGGGGGCTTGTGAGCAAGTAGGTGTTTGCGTGAGAGGATTAAAAGACTGCGAGTGCGTGACGCCGGAACGGGGACGCGACCCAAATTCTTCACCCTCAGCGAAAACAGCTGCGAGCCAAACCAAGCCAGTCAGCCCGGTGTGACAAACCCAGGAGACCCTGGTTGTAATAACCCAGCTTGTCAGCTGTTCTGTGGGCTACCAGCGAGTCTTCACAGGCGGTTACACGGCGGTCTGGGAACGAGTTGGTTAGCCCTATTCCCCGGGTCGAGGTGAACCGACCGGTGCCTTCAGCCGGACTAAAACGAGCTGTCAAAGCGGCATGACAGGGAAACTCACCTGGACGCTTGGGCGGCGGCGGTCGCTGTATCCAGCACGCTGCCCCACGGCCGCTCATCAAACGCGGCGGCCGCTTTTTCTCTCTGCGGATATTGGTCGTTTTTTTTAAGCTGCAGCCAGACATACGCCTCGCCGGCGCCACGAAAAACACATGTAAGCTGCCAGCAACCGCTCAAAAAACGTGGAAGGAAGCGGTTACGGGCACACGCATCCCAACACGCTCCGCCGAATCACGAGCGTATCGGATCGATTAGATAAAATTTCCACTGTTATCTGTTAATGTGCTTTAACGTTCATTTCTCGGCATCAGCAACCCAGCAAAACTCGCTTCCGACGTCCAAAAAACTTCAGCCTGAAACCCCTCCCATTCCACTCCGCTCCGGCTTCTTCCGGCTGAATATCGCTCGCCAACGATTGGGTTCTGCTTGATTGATGGAAGTCTGCCCCAATCAGATTCCATCGTGATCCATCCGGTCGTAACGGTCCAATAACAGTAAAAAATTATGTCAAGGTGTAAACCAATCAGTATGTTGTGGTTTTATCGCCGATGGTACGTGCACCAGTTCTACATTTTCTAACAGGGTCTTTTGGTTCTGATTATTATCTAACGTTACAAAATCACTTTATGTGCGCAGTAAAACGACTGAAAAATCAAGAGCGTATATGTTTTATATCGAGCTAACATTGTCCGCCATTACTCCCTATACCCGCTCGAATCAACAGTTCTCACCTTTATGTGAAGCATAGATATTATTTTGAGCAGAACCTCCCCTAGTGGACAAAAAGCGTAGTACTCGCTGCGGAGAGTATAACAACAGGCGATACTCAATAGACTTGTAGGTGACAGAACCGGCCAAATATACCGATGATACAAAGTTTTAAAATGGATGCATATGAGTTACCAGTTCACATCCCTTTGGTTATTTTGTTGGTTTCGTAAGCCTTGCGTCGTGCGTCTATCTATTATCGTGTCATCCGATCGTGGTTTTCGGTCTCATTTCTCACATCGCTTAGTAGACACTTTCGTACAGTGTAGTCTGAAGCTAAGCCACATGCATTATTGCGACAATCATGTCCATTGTGCTGCCCGTGAGTAATATGTGTAGATTATTTCTGGCACATATGAGTTTATTTGAGCTTCTTGTAGCTGTACACGTGATATATAACTCGGCCGTAAATTAGAACGCAGTATACCTTTTCTTATTTTCTCCATTTTGAACCGTACTGATGGGGTGACCTAAATCCGTCCTCTCGTGACAAAGACTGACTCAATATGCGTACAATTTTTCCACCTTCGTCATATCCTCTCTCCCCATGTATAATTCTCAGTATATTTTATATAGAGCAAAGCACATTTCAAAGCATGTTGTCTGGAAGTACTGTGATTTTGTTGTGACGTGAATCTATAATTCATTCCGCAGTCATTTGCGTAGCAAGTTATGGGAAAATTCTTCCCAGAAAGTTATTTACTGAATTATGTATGAGTTGTGTATTACTGGGGGAATAAAACCCATTAGCGATTAGTACTGGCTGAAAAGGGGCTGGGGGGGGGGGGGGGTAGGATGATTCCAAGGGCCCCTGAGTGACGGGCCCTAAAAAAAAAACTTAGTAACTTAATAACTTAAAAACCTAAATAACTCAATTGGTCTGTACTGGGGGGGCAATATGATATACTTTCATGGGGTCCAAAATCTCTCACAGTGCCACTGGTGATTAAGGTCCATCTCATATTTCTCTGCAGCTAAGTGAATACTGGTCTGTGATGCATCTTATGATGTGAAAAATGCAAATGCTGCATACTGATTAAGTGTAACGCATTAAGACCAGATCTTAGCCTTCTACGAGCAATAAAAATGTCAAATTTCTAATCTTGCTATGTTAAGTTGCAACTTTGTTAAAATACAGTGTGTGTAATTTGATTCTAGAAGTTGTATTAGGTCTCTTAATTACTCCACAGACATGTTGAAAAGTTTAACAAGTTTAAATGTACATACTGTATACAAACTCAGCACTCCTACCAACCACATCCTATCTTATAGAACAAACATTTATCAGACAGAACTGAAAGAAATTTTAAAAATGTACCTTGGCTAAACAAATCCTGTATTTCTGTTGTCCTTTGAAAGTTGGTCACCTCACATTTAGAGGTACCTTTCATTTTCAGCATAATCAGTTACAAATCCAAAATGGCCAAGTTAACATGTTTTATCAGCAATAAGTTGGACACAATTGCAACTTTAAGTATATTCAGACACTTTTTAAAGTAGTGTATTCGTGGGACCATAAATGCATGCAGTTAAAGAATCAACTAATTCTTCAACAATGTGATTAATATTCCCAAATTACCTTTGAACTATGTCAGCTTGTGTTTCATTATGCAAACAAGAGTGCGAAAAGTGGAGGAAATTGAAAAACATGACTTCAGCTTGAGCAGAAAAATAATATGAATTGCACGTCAGCCTCCTTTGACTGAAGGGATTTGTATATTTCCATTATTCCCAAGCATTATAACAGAATAAAGGGAACTGTGTGGGGGGGCTGGCCTCCCTGTAACAGGAGGCAGGACACAAGACACAAGACACAAGTCTTCCCCGATAGAAAGCTATACCAGCCTAAGACAGAACGTCACTTTTGTTGCCAGAGAAACAGGGTATGTGACTCCATTCACAAACTGATTATAAGGCTTATGAGGCCTGACTGTGAGGTAACCCTACACAAAAGAACTATGACATGAACATCCATACTCGCCATGCCAAAGCCACGGGACATCTGTAGCAACTGTACCTAAGGCACAGAACATCTCTAGGTATCTTACCTAAGTTACAGAACATCAGGAGGAACCATACTCTTAGCCACAGAACATCAGGAGGAACCATACTCTTAGCCACAGAACATCTGTAGGAACTACACCAAGAAGATCTGTAGGGACCACACCATTAGTCACAGAACATCTGGAGGAACCATACTGTTAGCCACAGAACATCTGTAAGAACCATATCTAAGGCAAAGAAGATCTGTAGGGACCACACCGTTAGTCACAGAACATCTGGAGGAACCATACCTAAGTCACAGAACATCTGTAGGAACCATATCTAAGGCACAGAACACCACAAGCCACACCTCTGAACTCTACCCAGTGAGGGTCTATCATGGTTTGTCAGCCAGCCTCTGCAGGAGGGCAATGATTGTATCCTGCTTAGAGGACACCAGGTCCAGTGCAGCAGCCATGCGGCCCAGCGCGTCAGCCATCCTGGCCTCCCGCTTCTCCCGCCTCTTCTCCCGTGCCTCCACCCTGCGCTGCTGCTCCCCCTCCAACTGGCCCTGCTCCTTCTGGGCGGACAGAAAATTCTTCAGCAGGGTGGTGCGATTTCCCGCCTGCCCATGTTGCTGGGACAGGAAGCATCCAGCCGCCGCGGAGGAGGACGCCCCGCCCCTCAGCCTGGGCCGTGCACGCCAACGCCAGGGTCCTGCCGCAAGCTGGGGCTGCAGAGCGTCGGCATTGCCCGGCGGTCTGGCAGCGCCATTGTGAGCCGCCGGCTGCATCTGCGAGGGGACATGGGCACATGTGCCGGTGATCCCCCCAGGGAACAAACTGGACTTGTTGACCATGTTGCTGCATGAGGAGAGTTCTGTGGTGGCAGTGGCCTTGGCAACAGTCGCCATGTCGACCAGCGTCACCGAGGCGGGGGCACCGCTGTGGGAACCGATGGTGTTCCCCAACATGGCGTCCATCATCTGTTCAAGGGAAAAGAGATGGAGGGATGAGTTGAAGTAGGAGAAGGAAGTGACAGGGAAAAGAAGCGTAAACACAACATCATATAACCTTTAGAGGCCTTGCAGATAATCATGCTCAGTGGGATTGGAATGGCATGACTGACCCAAACTACTGATCCTAAATCAGTGAGGCTGTTCCGAAGACCAGCACTCTGCATGCTACATTTGTGATAACCAAAACTTGTAGCCTTTTTAATCCTTAGCATGCTTTTTCCAAACCTGGGCAAGCCAGGAATACCGGTTCTGGTACTATTAATTGCCAAACATGAACAAACAGATGGACACAAACAGCAGCAATGAGATCTACAGAGATAGTCCTAATTGCATTCGCCTGAGGACAAAACGCTGCAGCTTATGACATCAGTAACCTTCGCAGTAATGGGTGATCACACACTCATACACAAAACACTACTGTTTATTAAATTGTGTCTGCAAATAGTTCATGATGAATAAAAAGATCTAACTAGAACGGCGTATGAACCGCTGAGGATTCTGGGAACTGCAATAGCTGTGCACTACAGCAGCCAATTAAATCCCCAGGCTATTGTGCTTCAGCAAGTCGATCTAGCCTTGGCCTTTTTTATGGTATATCTACATTTACCGACAATAAGTTTTATTTATTTACACCATGAGAACTTCTGCACCGCTGTGTTTTCTGTTAAGTTCCTTAGGTAATACTGGGATACGCACAGCAGCACTGAGTATATGGCGTTGCTTTTCAGAGCAAACTAGATTCTTCTCACAGCACCCTCATGCTTACAGCCGTGTTTCTGACTCCGATCCTGCGGAACCCCAGCCCTGCACACCTTAGCTATCTCCCTGTTCCACTGCACCTGATTTAGCTGAAGAAATGGTCAGTAATTAGCAGAGAAGTAGTATCAAGTGAGTTAAATGAGAGGAAACCCAAAAGTGTGCAGGGTTAGGGTTCTCCAGGACTGGAGTTGGAGACCCTTAGCCCAGACGCAGCCGCACCTCGTAATACTCCCAGGAAGTCCTGGCCTGTCCTGTCTCACGGCTCCTGTCCTTGACCCGCTTGTAGGTGACGATGAGGTTGTTCCACTTGCGGCGGATCCTCTCTATGGGCAGGCAGTGACCCTGAGCCTCCAGCTCCTGCTGCACGCTGTGGAAGAGGCGGGCGCGCTCCCGCGAGCCATACATGTCCAGCCGGCGGCCCACAGCCTCGATCAGGCACACGATGGCCTGGTGCGTGAACTCGGCGGCGGGGAGCATCTCGGCTGCTGGTGGCTGCAGGATGAACTGGGGGCTCATCTCGCTGTCGCTGGCTGACATGCTGTGCATCTCTGCCAGTGTCGGGGCTGCAGGGACAAGGACCCACGTCACTCCATCATAAACCCTTCCGCGGTGTGATCCACTGCAGCCTCAGTGATGGTGTAGCCCACGAGACATGCATCGCCGCAAGACTCTCAACACCAATCACAGACCACCTGGAGCTTGCGATATCATGTATGACACTAATCACAAAATCACCCTATTTGAAATATGCATAACCCTGAAACTTAGCCTTCAGGGACAGTGTATAGCTCAGTGGGTTAGGCTACTATGTCAGTGATTAAAAGGTTGCTGGTTCAAATCCCAGTGTCAACAGCATGATGTCACCATTAGATCCTCATGTGATGCTGTAAACCGTCAAATGCTCCCGGTACTGGCTGATGCTGCTGTCTCCAAAAATCCATGTCACTTTTACTAAAAGAAACTGCTAAAAGAGGTCAAAGTAATATTATACTAATGATTTACTTCCTTTAAAGTTTAAACAGCAGGATCCTGGAAATAGGAATAGGTCATTAATCAGAGTATTAATCATCAGATACTGGAGTTTGGAATATTTAGTGGAAACTGGTGCAGAGGGCTGTATCTTAGGACGCATCAACCCTTCCAGCACATGCAGCTGTCACCCAGGCAACGCAAGTTGGGGCGGGCCGGTGGAGCTGACTGTATCGATCTTGGGGCTGCTCCTTGTGGCCACCAAGCTGGTGAAGATTAACCTGTTAAAAAACAGCGATGCTGGGATACCGCGTCGAAAATATACATACGACCGGCGTCAGCCTGCAGTGAAAGCGGCTAATTGTGATTTCACTGCTGTACAACTGCACCGACAAACATTAACTTAAACTCAAACAAGTTATTGCAATAACATACTCTTTGAGTTGAATATGTGTGTTACTACTGGCCACTACACACCTACTGTTACTACTACTAATAATAACAATAGGCACTGTTGCCTCCCACCATTAAAGTAGAAAGAAATCAAATCAAACCCTGGCCTGACTTGACGTATGCGGAGCTTGTGTGTTCTCCACATGTTCCAGAAATTTCCACCAACAGACCAAAGACATCAGTTAACTGGCCTGATTTCTTTAAAGTGCCCTCGGAGTGTAAGAGTGTGTTCTGGTGGTCCTTACATCCGCAGGCTTACTGAGGCTGTAATCCCAGAGGCCTTAATTTACATTGGTGACTATTCTGTCTGACAGCTGACATAACCGACTCCATGTGCCTCTGCCAGGCATGGACTGGAATCACATCCATGGAGGTGAGAAATGCTTAAGTTTAAGTTGCCTGTGATCTCTTGTAATTGTATCACTTTGTGTATATAAGGTAATTAATCTTAATTGATAAATAAATTAAACTCACAGGTAAATCAAACGATACCCGGCCTCTGAGCACGTTTTTTAATATAGTGAATTTAAATTCAACGCGGCATCTTTCTTTGATACAAAGAAAACAGTGTATATAACAGTGTAAAGATATGACATATATGAGTCGCGCAAGCGGCGTGCGGCGACGGCGCGACTCACGCAGGAGGACGGGGCACTGATTCGCCAGCTGCCCGTCCTTAGGACGCGCCGCTCCTCCGGAAACAGACGGACCGCACTCTGCTGAAAGCTCGCAATCTTTGCCACACAGTGGAGATACCTTGACGTCCAGGGAGAATTCGTTCAGTCCTTTAAAACTCTACATTTACACCAGATATGTATATAAACGTGAGAAGCTTGAGAATGGATAACACAGGATATTCGCCGAAAACGTTTTTACTGATTTTCATTCCAGCCACCACATTCACCCATAAGCTATTGTGGTATCGGTTCATCCAGCTAGTTTTGCAAGTTTTAGAAAAAATATATATCTTCAGGCGTTGAAACCTCTTTTTAATGCATTGCACCAGGACACAAACATGAAAATAGTATGTTATTTTCAGGAATGAGGTTGCCAGGGGTGTTTTGTGGTGTTATTCGTTTGCTGAATGTAATGAAGCTTGGCAGTCCGGGTTGCGGAGCTGGATAATGGCTGCGCTCCTTGGGCAGTGTGTCTGCGCAACCCTGCTGCCGATTCTGGGTAGGGATTCGCTGCGGTTCTCGGGGTTGTCGTAATGCGCAGGACCTGCACAGACGCAGGCGCATAGCGCAGACGCGACAGTTGCGCCGCTCACATTATGTTTAGCCGAAGGAAAGACTTAAGGGTGATTTGGGATTTATAGAGGAAACCTCACTTTTCACACGGTAAAATGGTGTCATTGGCTTGAATTCCCTATAAGTGCATAATTGGCATGCTTATTAAGACCCCCAGTAATCTTCCATCTATCCATCCACCCCTCCATCCATCCCTCCATCCATCCAGCCATTTTCTGTAACTGCTTGTCTTATTCATGAACGTGGGGAAACAACCCAGGTTGAGGTGCCAACCCATCGCAGCCATGGTAATTTTATAAAAGCCAAAATGTACATTAAATAAATGCAATTATGTTTCTTCTTTAAAACAACAACAGGCCATTTTAATTATAAAACATAAACTGTGAGATAATCTGGGTTTTTACCAGTGCCAGATGTGTGCCGGTTCGCAGTACCAGCACCTCTTTGCTTTGCTCTTCAGAGTACTGGCAGCTCTCAGTGTGTGCTGGTACTGAATAACAAGGTGAGTACCAGCACCCAGTATTGAATAACACGGCGAGTACTGACACCCAGTACTGAACAACGAGGTGAGTATCAGCAACTGTTTTCCCAACTTAAAGAGCGGTGTGAGTAAATTGTACAGCACCATATCGGCATCTAGCCAGTTGTCACTCTGTCCTTAGACCTTCACAGACCTGCAACTGTCACATCTGCTTTGTTCTCCAAGCATCAATCTTCCAGTGCAATTCCAACAGAGCAACAGAAGGCCCTTGTTGCTTGTAACCCCCTTGCATCTGCAGTTATACCGGTTTTGTCAGTTAGAAAACGGAAGCTATGACACTTTGATATTTTTGTTTTGCTATTAGAAATATAGGAACCCTGACCAGGGTGTTGGCTATAAAGTGCCAACCATAAAACAAAAAGTTTCAGGGTAGAATTATTAGGCACTGTAGTTTCTAACTAATCTTGTGACATAATATCGAAAAGCCATAATATGAAATCGGCAATAAACAGTTTAAACCTTGGCTGTGGTTAATGATTTTTTTTGTTCATTATGAAATTTTTATTTAAATGACGAATGTACAAAACCAGGTCCATATCCAGCCAGGCAAGTAGGCCTATATGAAGACCAAGAGTTCATAGAAGAAGTGAATATTAATCCGTGATGTTTTCGCCAAGGGTCACCATGGTTAGACCAAACCAAACAGCAGTACAACCCCATAATTGCTGTTAAAATCACTACTCTCAAAATTGTGCTGATATTGATCACTAAATATTACATAATCCTGAACTATTCTAGCTGTTTTCTGCTTTCTCCAGGAAAGTTTGACTTTTAATTGTAAGCGCATTGGTTAAATCACAACGCAACATTTAGCTATTTAATCTCGCCTGAATTAACTTCCTTGAAAAATTTCGACCACAGCATGCATTTTCTATTTTCTACCGCGATGGGTCACTCTAAATCATGAATTATAATGTCATTGTAACTATGAAAAACGTTCTCTTTCATTTGTATACTAGATGATATAATTATTAAATAACTGAGAAAATGACTCATGTTTCACAGGAGTTCCTTTGCACAGATATATTCGTATTGCATCGTCTTCTACAGCACTATAATTAATGCAGTGACTTATTCGCTAAGAATAAAGGTATAGTCATATATTTACTATGACCTGACTCCCAGCGTACGTGAGTAAAATACAAAAGTTATGGCAAAAAAGTTTAACTTAATCACGATGACTGATGTGACGATGCAATGGAGGAAAATCGCCTGTAGATTTTCCATCCACCCAACACATACCTCTGCATTTACCCTGACTTTCCTGCAGCAGTCATGATAATTTAATGAGTAGGCATATTTCTAGTTTACACAGAGTTGTATAACTATTCCCTACAAATAACATTCTGGTGGTTTTGCGATATTCTGACTGAGATGTATTACAGGTTACGCACGCATATAATATCCGCTACATCAGTTTGAAGCTTAACAAGACACCTGTAACCTATGTCCATGTCGTGCATATACATTACAGCTTCACATATTTCCCTACGTTTCCTGTTCGTAAACAATATAAAACTTATTTTTTTTAAATATAGTTATGTATAATTTCATTATTTTGTGTTTTAACGCTGCGTTGAGCTACATTACTCCATGTTGTCAAGATATCGGAAGGCTGCACACTGCTAAGGTGGCTATGACCTCCGTATTACATTTTAAATCAAAAACAGACAAAAAACGAACTCATAGAAAAATGTCTAATTGTATATGTTTCTGAGTGAACCATTGAAAGTACTATATTACAGTACTGTGATATTTATTGTAAAAAAATATGGCATTTACCGGTACTGTGATTAAATTTGCAGTAACAACACTGTGAAATGTATTACAGCAACTTACTAGCTAATTGCTGCCATCCAGTTACTGTAGATTTTACAGTATTTTTTTACAGTACCGTGAAGTGCATGCAGAGTGGAGTTGTGGCAGGTTAGCACATAACACCCAATGTATTTAATAGTATCTTCGGTTCACCGATTAAAAACAAGTTCTTTATTTGCAAAAAGAAAAAAACATTTGAAGAAATAAAGAGGAAGATGAAATTCTTAAGATGTTCAACGGCAAAGATTTTGTTTTATTACTGTTCTTATTAGTCAGTGTTCAGATCTATAAGATATTTTGATAGATAGTTTTACTGATCCCAGAAGCATTATTTCACTGACAATGGATGCTTGGTTTTAGTTTGGATTAAATTAAAAAATCTGGTATTTTTGGATGATGCTGGATACACAGTTCATAGAATAGACTTGTTAATGTTGCACCAATCAAGCACATAGTGTGATTCAAGGACCCTGTGGGCTTGTTGGTACATGTGCACAACATGTTTTTATAATTGAAGAAATTAATTACAGTAACTGTTGTATGTAATCTAATGTGTCTGATTTTAATCGGAGATGGTAAGGATCAATTTGCAGGTAGCTTAGCTATACATCCACGCATTTTCTGTAACCATTTGTCCTATTCGGGGTCGCAGGGGTCCATTACGGCTAATATACCAGGATCAGTAACCGTGGCAACTGTGTTGAAGTCAATCCTAGATCGTGATCTTATTAGCCAGTGCTGCTGGCGCCTGTCTGTGGTTTACCAGACATGTCGCATTACAGCTGGAGTCGGATATTTAGACACATCGGTCATCAAATGCAACCATGTCAACATCTAGAGATTTCACCTCTTAGCCCTCACTGAAGCCTCTTCCTGCGGGTGGACAGGATAACCATCTCTGTGAAATCCGATTGAAACACCCCTCCCCTGTTCGAAAGTACGGGAGCCTGTCTGTTCAGTGTACTTGTGGAGTTACGCAACACAAAGGCGTTTTTCACACCCGTAGGCTGATAGACACTAACAGACTGTCCTGACTTGTGCAAATGGACTCTGCGCTTCATCCAGATGGACGTTGCATTACATTTATTTCTCTGTCGGTGGTTTTAGTTAAAGTGACATACAAGCGAGGAAAGTTCAGCCAGCATCCAACACCCCGGCAGCAGCTGAAGTTAAGATCTTAGCCCATTAGCCGAACAATGAAATGGCTGCTCATCCAGCCACAGGATTTGAACCCACAACCTACCGGACATGGATGAAAATCTCTCTTCTACGGATTTATGCACCACCCCTTTACAAGCATTACAGGGCTATGTAACAAACAGTCATAAAGGCTGTTTGGCAGGCGAATACCTACTGAGGTTTGAAGATGGATGGCGATGAATACATCCCACGGTGTTTCTCAATAACGTTTTTGTTTTCTGCCGTTTCACATCCCCTTTTCACAGCCAGAGTCTTAAGAGATAAATAAACAGTGAGTTTGTGGTTTGTATCCACACAAGCAATGATGTGTTCATACCCAGGGGCAGGGCTGGTGACTCTTCTGAGGACAGCGGTATGTCATTAGGAAAAAGGGAGGAATGAAGTCATTCAGTCCTCAGTGGTCTGTTTTAAATGAACAGCACCTATACATTGTATATGTGTGGTATTGATCATTTTACGCAGTGAAATTTAGAGGTGTAAATTTAACTGAGAGACTGATGATCAGATATTGAGTGTTCATTTGAGTCCTGTCAATTTTGCATTTTATTTTGCAGACGTCATTATCCAAATTGATGAACCAATGAGAAAGCAGGGTCAGACAGTCCCCAGAGCAGATGAGAGTTAAAGGCCTTGCACCATCACTCTGTTGACCTTGGGATATGAACTGATGACCTTTCAATTAATTAATGAATCATAACTTGCTGTGCCAAACATCGCCTGAAAAAGAGGCACAGTGATACCTTAACAGCCCTGCCTGACTCAGCTGACTTGAACCAACAACAGCGTGGTACAGATTATCTGTGGGTGCACCAGAGCCTCACTGAGCCCCCACTCTACCCTCTGTCCTGCTTTGCTGTATTTCAGGGGGGCAGCAGACAGGGGTGTGTACAAGGGCGGGCCTTAGGGGCACCAGCCCTGCTGAAAGCTGATTGGCCCCCTAAGTACTCTCTCCCCTGTCACTCACCAATTCAAAACATATCATTGGCTAATGATAAGGTTGGCTCCACTGCATGAATTATGGCCTCACTTATGCCCCCCTGCCTTAAAAAAATCCTAGAATTGCCCCTGGGAGTAGACCTGTCCATCATGGTCAATATTCTCAGCAGAGACTGTACAGGAAAGGCAGAAAGATGCTGTATGTAAGGTTCCACGATATTCAGATCAGATCCCTCTCTATTGAATGTCATGTTTATGTGCAGTTGTCAGGAATTGAGGGGGAACTGGTATGGGATGCTCAAATAATGTAGGAATACTGCAGTAATGGCGACACACACCGCAACACGGGGTTAGCGGGTCATTCCGTGTTCATTTGCCGTCACGAACCACGGGGTGCAGAGGGACGCTTCATGCTGGGAGAGCCTGCGAGTTATCAGACTTTGACAGGCAGCCATAATGCAGCGAAATGACTAATTCACATTTACACAGCAAGCCAGCACGCCCCCACAAACACAGACTAAAAAACAAAGTTCACGTTGCATGTATATATATATTTTCACCTTATCTGCTTCACCCCGCTTTGCTGTGAAAAATCCCAAAATCCCCGCGATGGATTAGCATCCCTCCACGGTGTCCCCTGACCCGTGCCCTGTGCATCCTGGGATAGGATCCAAGCTCACACTTATCCTGTACTGCAGTGTTTCCCAACCTGGTCCTCTCGGTACCACAGTCGTTCTGTGTTTTTGTTCCCTCCCAGACCGTTCACATTTTTGTTCCCTCCCAGCTCCCGGTAGGGAGCAAAAACGTGAGCCATCTGTGGGTTCCCCGAGTACCGGACTGGGAAACACTACTATACTGGGTCAGTGCTACGGGAAGATGGATGGCTCCCCTACTTTCTGTGGTATTGCGGCGCTTTGCCCGGACAGAACTCCAACAATCCCCTATATAAGTGCGAACAGATTTCCATGGAGTCTCATAAATCAGTCACACATGCTCACCAGGTGGAATACCATGCTGGTTGGGTGAACATAAATCTCTCGAAAATATGCTATGCTAGGAATACCCAACAGTGCAGATCTCATGAAAAATTCATTACCCTCCCTATTCTGTTTTTTTCTTTAAACCCCCACGTCTGTTTTATTCCCTGTACCCACCCCACTCTCCAATTCACTCTAGCATTTGTTTATGAACCCCCCCCCCCCCCATAATCCCACTCCCTTTGACCCTCTTTCCCTCTCGTCCTCCTCATAATATCCACCATTAGCTGCTCTGAGTCACCACTTAATTTCAGCAGCACCTAACACGAATGGTTTACCAAAAAAATGGGGATGCAAGCACACAAACTCTTATGCACACAGGCACATTCACGTCGGGGCCAAGCCCAAACCTACTGCAGCCAACAGCGACCAATTTCGGGAAAAAAAGTACTTTTGGTTGAATATATGGATACACTATCACTATCTGTACATGGAGCATTTAGGGGCAATTTGTTTCTGATACAGAAGCACATCCCAGCTTGGGGTAACTGCTGCCATAACATAGCTGCCAGAAGTCAGACTGTGTGTCCATGAAGCTGAGAAGTAATTCAGGGGACCAAATCAGTGTTTGTTTCCACGAACAGATAGCCTGAAGAGAAAATGTTTGTTATGCTTTTAAACTGAAAATGCTCATGCACAGTGCTCAGGGTTTAACTCTGGCTAGTGTTAAATATTTTATGGTCAAGGGAGTACAATAGAAGCACATGCAAGTATACAATACAGGAAAACAGTCAGCAGCTGTCAGGCAAAATATTCTGGAAGGAAACCAATGGAACAGGATTCCTACTGTTCCCAAGAAAGCTGATAAATGTTCATGGATATGCATGAGCATCAAACACGAGCGAATAGAATGCCCTGCATCACCATCTACGGCCCCCTCATCTTAATACATCGGTATTCTCTGCTCCTTCCTCAAGCAACAGCTTGGGCAGCGAACTTCAGCCTAATCCCCCTCAGTCCCCGAGCGTCAGTCTGTCGCCAGTCCGTCTCAGGGAGCGAGGGAGAGCTACGGGAGAAAAGGAGGGGGCGGATGACAAGGCTACAGATGCCAGCGATGCCAACCAGGCCCCTGTGCCAGTTTCAGGGTTAGACGACCGGGAAAGGAAAGTGGAGCTGCGATCGGCTTCTTGGGTGCGATCGGACACCCTTCCTGGACAGCTAGCACAGCTTAGCCACACGCTACATCACCCACTGCCCTGCTGCATCTTTCACTTCCAGCATTCACTGCACACTGGATAACAGCATTAACTAAGTGTGAATATGAGCGTAGGGGAGTTTACTCTCTCAGGGAGACTCTACAACAGTTTGGCTAAAAGTCACAGTGCCTGTTTATTTCACTAAGTGAGCAGCTATGCAGGGCGGTGGGCGGCTCAGTGGGACAGGATCTTGCACCTGAGAGCGGAAGGTCACAGGCCCCAGCAGGATGATGTCACTGTCGGGCCCCTACGAAAGACCCTGACCCCAGCTGCTCCAGGGGCAGTGTGATCCTGCTTTCTCAACTGCGTGTCGCTTTGGATGAAAGTCTCCGTTAAATAAATGCATAGGCCGCCACAAGAAATGAACATTTTTATACATCTACCAACCTTTTTTTTCCCCATGCTTTTGCAGCCCATATTTTCTTGTCACTAACCTTCCACACAGAATAAAAAGCCGCGCGGATAGAAATAACGTCTTTGTCCTCTCAGTTGACAATTCTGAAGCGAAAGATTTCACGCCGTACATTGCGTAACAGTGACACTGTCTAAATTAATTGCTGAGTCACCCAGTTCTCCTGTCGAATTTGGATTTTATTATGTAATTAACTAGGTCACCTATACTCGCGTTGCACAGATTTTTAACACCAAAAAAAATCTCATTAATAATCATAACAACAATTATTTTCTCAATAATACAAATACCACCCATAAAACATTTTATGACAAAAACGTTATTTCAGATTTAAAATTTGGCTAACATCACAGAAATATTCCTTCAAGTTAGAGTGACTGAGCCCTTGTGATGTGTCAAAACAATCCACCATCACTATCAGCACTTAAATATTCAATATGAGGACGTGTTATACAAAAATCAGTTTCAAGTCTTTACAGTTGCAAACTATTTACACAATGAACAGTAGAATTACAAAATACTTCAACTAGTGTAGTTAAAAAAGGACTTACGAGACAGACAGAGAGGGAGGGAAGAACGGGGATGTGAGTGTTTTGCTGACAGATGGCCAGACAGCTCATAGAGATAAACATTTTTTTCCCCTCCCAGAAAGTGAGAGGAAATGTGAGGTGAATTTCTAAAATGGCGTGTAAGAGGAAGGATGGGAGGCCATCAGAAGAGAGTGGTGAGGATTCCGACGCGGTTTCTCTGAGAGCAAGTCTGCAGCAGGAGTATGTGAGGCATTTCTGCAAAACAAGCCTGATCTGATCTAATACAGACAGGCAGGTCAGAGCAGGACATAACGGTATCGAGTGGCAGAAGTTGAGGAGCGTTGAGCAGTGCCCTGCACACTGGCTGACTGACACACACACAAACACAGGTCAACAGAAGACCTTGCTAGGAGCACTTACTTTTACACGCACGCGCGCACGCACACACACACACACACACACACACCTCGCTAGGAGCACTTCCACACACACACTGCCAGACTGCCTCCAAAGAACATGTACAGCAGATTCTTGACTTCGTGCGTGATCTCGAACCCGAAGCCCTCCCCGATCACCACGTGCCACGAGCTTCCGAACTTCTTATCCATCGACTCCTTGATCATCTTCGCTGCACTCTGGGGAGGAGGAAGAGAAGAGAGGTCACGGTACGGCTGACAGTTCTACAAAGCAATTTATAAAACCATCCTTGACCCACAGACCTTTTGTACAGCACCCTCGCATTCAAGATTCTTTACCGTCATCTCCCCATATTCCAAACTATATACCCATGTACACAAACATCTGTGCATCAGGGCCCCACAAGGCTACCGTGGAATGTCTCTTCTCCAGGAGTCCGATGTGCCACTTGGGCTTTTAGGTAAAGATAAATCAAAATACAAAAACCGGAAAAACATCCACTCATCATTCTTACCTCTGTCAATCAGTCATACATTCCACATACAAACAATAAAAATATTTTTAATAAGTAATGTGGTACCCTTGTATTTATGCATACCACAGCCATACAGATTCGATACACATACACATGTATTAATTGTGAAATTAACACTTTCTGCTGTCCTGTTGGGTATTTACTAAGGGGGAAAAACTACAAGCATTTTAGCAATAATGACTGAAATGTGTAAACTCTTCCTACACACATAGGGTTCATTCACTACGAAGGCACTTCCATCCTAAGCGGCATCTGTGACCAAAGTGTCAGAAATGTATCACGAAGACCAGCCCATTCAGTGCATCAGACTCTGATATGTGAAGCACCAACACTCATCTTACCTCAAGACGTTTCCTGTCTAAGCGAGATGATATCAATACATTTAAGTAAATAAGGAGATCAAGTCCTTCTTGAGACAAAAAAATTAATTACAGAGCTCTTGAAGCCACAAAGCTACAGTTTTAGTGAGAAACATCCAGCCCAGCGCATCCTACACTGGTGTCTGGCAGCAGTTATTACAAACTATAATCTGCAAAGCAGCAAACAGCGGAACAGTCTATTGTAATGTACTTTCGGAAAGTTAAATCCCTACTTCTGCCATGCGGCGATGTTTCCCTGCAGTGGACTGACTCACAAACGAGGGTTAGGGAGAAAACACAGCCCCCAATTAATATCAGAGAAAATATGAACCAAATGAAAATATGTGCAGTTACAGACATGCTGGTATCTATTACGAGAAGCCGAGGAATTAATGAAACTCTGAGAGAAGGTCCTTTCTCATACAGTGTTGCTTTAGGCAAACGCAGGCAGCATATTTTATTTGGAATCAACAGGAAGGCGATACATACGAGTAACAGGAGGTGCTGTTTTCTTTGAAACGCTCTGCTATGCTGAGAATGGTACATTTGCTGAATGAAAATAGGGGGCATGTAACATGTAAACAGGGCATTGAACTAATAACGGGAAGCATTTATTAGATTATCAACAACTGGATGACTCAAAGCTGGGATTAAAATGCACCCAGCAGGAGTGTGCCTGTTATACGAACATGAGATGCCGTGCTGAAAAAACACAAGAATTATCATTCATATAATCACTCTACCACTACTCCATTGTTATAGCATTACTCATAATAGTTCTTACAACCGAGTTAGTACTTAATCCTTTTAATTCTCAGTTACCACAAAGCACTTATGGGGAGCCAAAAAGTTATGACACTGAACACCATAGTCCCTTAGTATATAAATAGGTTTTCAGCTAGATGGATGATCTGTTTCTAGGTCTGCTTTATTTTGGACACTGAGACAGAATGGCGGCCTGGTAGATATACAGTTTACAGTTCTCTACATGTTTGCGTGGCTTTCCAGCATAAATTTCCCATTTCAGTCGTTATTTTTTCCTTAGAGACTGGACTTCCACAGCGCACACAGACACACACATGTCCTGACCTCGTTGTTGGTGGCAAACTTCTCACAGGCTGTGACACATAGCTCCATGGTCTCCACTCTCATCTCCTCAGGCATGTCCGTGTGCTGCACAGAGAACATAAAACGATTTACGGGTTTAGCGCAGATTTAGGGCACTACTCCTACCTATGATCACAGACCACAGATGTTACTGAAAATGAAATTACAACTTCCATGATAAATTTCAACATTTAATAATGAGTAAATGAACAACGTCAGAAATTATGCCACTGACTTTACACGACACCCCCCGACACACACACTTTTCTGACCCTGATCAAAGGGAAGCTGTGGACCCTTTTGTAATCCGCCTCTTCTTTCTTGCTTTCGGCCGTCTCAGCCATTCCCCTTACCTATTGCACCTAGGAGAGAAGACCACAATCAGCAAACGTCATTAACACTCCTGACAGTGCAGCTAGCTGTAGGTCAAGGACATACGGCAGTTTTAGCCCAAGTGATTTGAAACGCTTTCCATCGCTACTGCCACATGCATTTCCACTTTTTGGAACGAGCTGTTAGTTCGCTATACAGCAGTGATTAATTTGCTTTCCATAAGTCGTTAAAAGTTAGGTTTTACCGAGCAGCAAATCACCAATGCATTTAAGACACACTCCAAAGATATATAGGTTAGCTAACGATCGTGCTTTCTAACATGCAATGCACGGCTAGAATGTTTAGAGGTTTACTGACGGACTAGTAGTGAACTTATGACAGTCGATTTATATAGCTACAAAACACTTTATGTCCATTTTAATACCTACTAATCGAAAACACCTCTCTCCATCGAGACAAGCACGACACACGAAACCAATAAGGTTTCCATATGCTGATTGTTTCATTACTTTCACAGAAATTGCACGTGTGCATATACGTTAAATTGCTAGCTGTTGTCTCGATAAATAGCTTATAAGTAATATACCGTTCTCTTGCAGCTAGCTACAGAAGTTTCTTGCCTCTGTTTTGGTTGTTAAGGAGACATTTCAGCCATAGCGACCAGTGTCGCTCCCCTCTTGTGGAAAGACCCACCCAGTGTTAAATCTTCGTTTCTATTGGTAGATCCGTCTGTCAATCAGAAACATGTAGCACCTAAGAAGGACCGCTTTAGTTCTCTATCACAAACGCCTGAATATTTCTCATACAGCTCAAGAGGTGTTATAGTGGCCTTAATTTCTGTAATCATTACACGAGTTTATTGGAAGTAGCGACGATATAAAATCCAATAGTTATTACACAAGAGCCTACCCACTTTGATCTCTTATATGTACGCTACTGTGGTTGTGTATCATTGCAGCTTACTGAGATGTCATTGGAGACTCAACGGCAGAATGGTTGGTGATTCCCCTGTGGTCGGTATGCAATGGCTTAATTGACTTATCGCATTATATAGTGATGCTTCTGAACAAACTGGGCTTGAATCAAGTACTGTTGTACAGAATATCAATCTCTGCTCCTCAACAAATTTCATGCTTGTTTATTTTACCTAAATCAAATGGGAACTGCAGTATGTATAACACACATAACAAAATAAAAATTAATTTAGATATAACTTCTGCGTGACAGTTTATATTCTCTCTCTACACAAAGGTTTATTTTGTCTGGTGCTCATGCTCCAATTGCTGATTATGAGTTATAGTTAGTGCATGTCAGGGGAAAAAGCATTTAATCAATATTGTATGCCAATGTCACTTATTTCTGCATTCATCAGTTTTGTACTATAAAATACACAATTGTACCCGGCAGTGGACTGCATTCTCTCCAGGGAATTCCATAGTTTCTTGCCCTGTGGTTGCTGGGGTACGTTCCAGGATTACTGTGACAGTGTGGCAGATAAGTGGTTTTGGAAGATGAATCCATGGAATATACAATTCTACATCATACAGTGACGAAATATGGCAGTTAGTATGGGTTTATAAATAATGTTTGGTTTACCTGAATGATCTTCAATCTGATCATGAAACAGAATTAACCTGGTGAAAGTGAAGTGTTAAGTGTCACAGCTATACAAATTTTATGGCTGCTGTGTCCAGTGTTATTCGTGCTGATAAAACACAACTTCTCAATCCTCGCTTCCTCTCTCTGCCCCTGCCTCAGCCCATTGACCTACATCAGGAATCGCCTGTGTCTCTTTTCTCATCAGTCCTAAAATGTTCACTATTGTGTCCCACAATATGTCCACAGAAGTGCAGGCTGTGTTAATTAAGTCAAGGATGAATGACAGGATGCAAAATTTTCGATCGCCTTCTACCATGTTGCTTTAACCACATAAACAGTTGTACTTTTTCACATCATATGTTCCCAGAATATTAATACAGAATTTCTGCAGGACAGATCTGCTTATTTAATCTGCAAACACGTAATTCGTATTTGCTCTGGGCAGTTTGAAGAATACGTCTTACTGAATTTTGTTCTAATATCACAGAATTGTTTGAAGACACGATTGTGCCAGTTTATTCAGCTAGAGATGACCTTTTATTCTAGTTTTGGGGATTACTTGGGATTATTAAACCCAGGCAGATATAATGCAAGAGCACAAGGGGAGGAGTGATGTTTTTTTAGTGATTAAAGTTGCAAAGGAAGACATTTGCATGGTTGCAATGATCCGTCGTCTATAGTATTGCTTATACCTCACTTAGTGCTTATGAATTAGTTGCTTTACTCACCATTGATGAGTTCATGTATACATAAGGAGCATGTTTGTTTGAATTGAATCTCTGTGTGATTCATGTTAGGTCAAGAGTAAACTGTGTCACAGTGTGAGTAAATCTGATCACATCCAAATGGCTGCAACTCTCACTCCCACTGCTGAATTAAACTGTTGAGTAAACATCTTGAAATGACTGAAATAAGTGATCTGACTGGTTGTTGTTTTTAAAAATATGTCTATGTGTTTGCCCCAGTAAGCCAATCAAAGAATTGATCTCATAATGAGTGACTAAGCTGGTTTTTCTAAGCACAGTCGAATACATTATTGAGACAGAATTACGTGGCCTAGCCCCCTCTGACAGAGGGTTGAAATCTGGATTATGAAAAATCTAAGCAGGGAACGATTTGTGAAATGAAATGAGTGGGTTAGTGTGGGATCAGACATTGTTCAGCATAACAAGAAAAAGGCACATCACCATGAACAACAAACTAAAATTAAGTTGATGCTGTGTATCAAACAGACCAGAGAAAGACACGAAATATACATGAATCTAGATTGGTGGCCGGTGGGCAAAGGTATCAAAGCATACCGGGGGCCTCAACTTAAGAACAAGGGAGTTTATGATAACTTTACCATAGTGGGGGGAGGGAATAAAGAGATTGATGGTCTGTACAACCTGGACACTGAGAAGCAGTAGGGAACAGTCTCTGGTAACACCCAGAGTCATATGAGTAGCTATGTATATTTTACATTGTTTGACTGTTTATTCATTTATTTATTTATACATATTTTGACATTCTTATCTAAGACGGATATGTATTTTTTATATCCTTATCTACTGTGATATTGTTTCTGTACCTCGTTTTTTTTTTCTTTGCAGCATCTGGAGGAGCAAACAAAGGATTTCACTGTGTGAACACTGCACAATAAATAGCTTGAATCTCGAATCTTGGAAGTAAGAGACAAAATGGGGGGGGGGGGGGAGACCGGGCCTTGTATCATATCTTTGTATGGATCTTTCTGGGACTGTATGGAAGGCTCAGCTTTTATCCGCGCTTGTCCTTCATGGGGCCGAAAGCGAGGTTACTCGGTGCCTGTACTCACCCGGTCCTCCTTAAGTGTCGCTTTACAGAAGATGGTCACAGGTTATGTGGGTTTCCGTGACATCAGGCTGAAACACGAACGGCTTTCAGCTCTATGTCTGTCAAACTCCCTCCCCCGCCCCCCAGCCCCTTTGATGTATTTTCAGAAACTGCTTTGACACCGGCATGGCGGTGGTCTGGAGCACAACGGCTGCCCTGTTAATCGAGACGAAACACGACCGCGCAAAATGAGCATCCAAATTCGACCCAAAATGAAAATGATCGTGGAGGTGGGGACGGTTTTTCACACAGCCTTCCTGTTCCCGGGGTCGCTGGCTGTGTTTGCCACGGCTCCAACGTGACGGGAGCTCTCCTGGCAGGCGTTAGCCGCCAGTGACAGCGGGTGACACGGAGGGGGGAGGGTTTGAGTCAGAGAGTCGCGGTGACGACTGCAACGCAGTGAGAATGGGAAGATGGGAGACGCCGTACCTCAAAGGGACGAGCGGTGATGAAATGGGCCTCGGTAGGATGAAAATGGGATGAAAAGCTGGGGCAGAGTTAATTATGACAGATGTATAATTTACCAGCCAAGGCAGAGACAGTGTGGCCTTCAGTGGTTATTAATATTGTACAATGAAGTGCGTCGTACCCTGGAAAGATCGGAGAGCAGCGAGACGGAATCAAGGGCAACTGCAGAGGCATGCGGCAATAACGCAGGAACGCAAAGCAGCGACGAGAGAGGCGTGAGGAGCGGGCGCCTGGAAGAGCACGCCGGCGTAGGTGTGGAGATGGAGGCATGTGGCCGGTGGGCATGTGTCACGGGCACACGCGCCACACGAGGGCGCCGCGCCAAGCACGCAGAGAACAGTTTGTCGGGATTATTATAGTGGCTATGATCTCAGTAACAGCACATGCATCCAGCTGGACCTGCGCAGCCCCTTTACCTTAAACGATCAACATCCACATCATGTGACCGTGCTCCGCCACCGAGGCCTGTCAGAGGCGGGTAAAATCACTGAAAACCCCCGTTAAATTCCTGCCCGTCAATCCGGAGGCACCTTGGGGCAGTGACACATTATTAATTAAAGTTAATGAAGGGGCTGGGTGAAAGATGTGGCTTTCGGGAGGGGGGCCAGGATCATGCACTCTCCATTCATCTTCCGACTGCTCTTCCGGTCCTCGATGGCCGAGGGGGGACCTGGAGTGTATCCCAGCATGCTGTGCGACTCAACTGTGTTCTTCCTTATTTGGAAAGCCCACAGTGCTCCTGGGCTATTACAGGGGCCTGTACCTGGCGAAATCCCTGCTAAAATGCCTCGATAAGGATCTGTATGTCCTCCTATCTCACCCACGCTCCTTCTACATTGCAGTGTCTGTCAGTGTAGAGCTGTCTTTCCATCCCATACCAAATTTCCCTCCCTTCCCGTCTGTTTTTTCATCTCCCACCCCCTCCCGTCAGTCTGCTCAGTCACAAAAGAGGGAGCGGAATCAGTGGCATCCATATATGCCGACGGACGCCATGCCCCCAGCGCATCATGCCGTCGTTTGTCCAGAACCCCATCCTGTTCCGGAGTCTCTGCCAGGCTCCGCCGCCGTTTCCAGTTCCGCCACACCCCCATCCACCCACACAGAATCTGAGCGTCACACCTCCGCAAAAATGCCCGCCCCCCCCCTTCTTGACGGATTAAAAAAAAAAACTGAGCACCAAGAAGAATATAAAAAAAAAAACAAGAGAGCTTTAAGAACTTGGCATTCAACTTGAATCCATTTTTTTATTTGTGGCCATTCTGTTTGTTTTTTCTTTTTAACATACAGGGTGCACGGACAGACACAAAAACTAAGGAGGGTAAAGGCGTGTGAGATTTAGAAGTAGAAAAACGAGTTACAAAAGTTCTTAATTTATGCGTAAAGCAGACAAAGGGAGCAAGACAGAGACTGAATGCAACGTGAGAATGCAAAGTCTTTATACACGGGGCGATAAAAACAGTTTAAATGTTCAGGCAGGTAGAATCATCTCAGTTTTTTTCACAGCTATATTATGACATCATAGAAGAACCAGAGGTACAAATATAAGCAAACACAATACCGACATCACACTCGGCAACCGGAAAACCAACAGCGAAAGAAATCAGTAATTACTTCACCTCTTTTTTTTTTAAACGTGTAACCAGATAGGCACTGCGCATCCACTTTCACTCCCGGAGCAGAGGGGCACGCGGCCTGCCTTGGGACGCATCCAAGGTGCCGCACGCTCGAGCTGGTCCAAATGACCTCACTTGATCTGGTCACTCATGCAAATAAAAATGGATTTGAGGAACTTTACAGTGGGGGGTGGGAAGGGGTGGAGAGTTCCGGGGGGCAAATTTTAGTTACGTGGCGTAATAGAATTTTCTGGACGCATTTTAGCGCAAAACAGTGAAGGCCTGCCCCCATACATCCATTACCCTACGTTCCCAAATCCCAAAAATAGGCCAGCTCCCGTCTCCATCCAATCAGGATCCTGCATTTCACACTAAGCGCCCAGCCTGCTCCGCTGTGGCTTTCATGACCTGATATGTAAGATTCTCATCTGTGCTTCTCTATTAACTCCAGCGCTTCAGAACATGTCTGCCGAAATCAAGCCGTGTGCTTCTTCGGTCTTGTTGCACTGCCAACCTCAGAGCAGGCATGCGGGGGGGGGGGGGGGGGGGGGGCGTT
>JAODUD010000095.1:6240113-6250250 GCA_026784285.1 Stomatorhinus walkeri | reverse complement strand
GGATTAGAGCTGCTCTGGGCCACCTGCCTTTAAAGGGAATGGGATCAGAGCTGCTCTGGGCCACCTGCCTTTAAAGGAAATGGGATCAGAGCTGCTCTGGGTCGCCTGCCTTTAAAGGAAATGGGATCAGAACTGCTCTGGGACACCTGCCTTTATAGGGAATTCCAGAAATCTGGTCATTTTGGTTTTCTTCACATATGTATGGTACATTTATTTATTAACATTGTATCAGCAGGGCTTTTTGTCCTAAGTGACTTACAAGTGACGAAAGCTTGTAGTCCAGTGGAGATACGGTTACTCTGCTGTCTATGGTATTCGAACCCACAACCTTCTGGAAACAGGCATTAATATCTTACCTGCTGAGTTACTCTGCACAAACAAGGCTGGTCCAGCGGCTAACAAAACCAACGTTGTTGTTCTGGTGTTTGAAGAGTTTGACTTTGTAATTTGCATCGTGATATGGGAGGCTGAGACAGTCTGAACTCACTCATGCTTCTTGTGAACCCGCAGAACGAGGTATTTCAGTTCCCATCTCTGTCTCTCTCTCCGTTGCAGTGCACCGACTCCGACGGCTGTGCGGTGGACCGAGCCAAGGCTTGGTGTGAGATGACGGATATCGATTATCACAGGTCAGTGCTAAGTTGACTCCACTCGGCTGTGGGGCGGGGGCCCCGTCCGCTTAACAGTCCACATTTCCCCTACTCCGTATTCTAACGGGCGCCTCCCTGTGTCTCTCCCCCTCTGCATCCTGCACTTTCCTCCTCGTCCTCCTCCGTCGACCCCTGCCGGCCAGGCTGAGCCCCCAGCTGTCGGTGGAGGTGATGCTGGACGAGGTGAGCGACGCCGTGCTGGTGGACATGCTGTGGGAGACGCAGATGTACCTGTACGAGCACCGGGAGGACATTGAGGCACTGGCTCAGCGACTGCTCGTCTGACAGGCAGTGGAAGACGACGCAGAAGCGGGCTACAAACTGACATGAAGTAGGTAGGAGAAACCATGATAGGAACCGGCCAGTCAAAAGCGAATAGGTCATTACAAAAATATTATTTTTGTTTACAAATGTGCTTAAGGCGAGCAAACCAGAACCGATCGACCATGAAGACCATACCTATACCTTATAATGGAAGGCATTTTTTGTGTAATGATTTTATTACTGCTTTTCAAAATGACAATTTGTACCAATGGCCTGTACCTCGACTTATTGATAACAACCAACTTTGCTTTTTGTAGGTTTAAACTGGGAACTTTTTATGAAGTGACCCAAATTTGCACTGTAGTGCTACTGCACGATTATAACTGAACAAGCTTTAAAATCCATTACACTATGTGCAGCAGGGCATCTTGATTGTAACACTGAACTGTCATTTTGTCTTGTATGAACTTTTCCCCTTTAAATCTTTATATACTTATTTAATTATCGCTTTGTGTTACATTACGTATATAATGTGGTGTTATTACTAAGATACTGTAATAAATGGAAAATAAATTAGTATTTATGTGACCTACATACCAGCTTGTCTTTTGTATTAAAGCATTTTTTCACACATAAAACGTCTGAAATATACCTTGTCAACAAAGTAACGGATCTGAAAAAAAACGAAGTGTGCACTGGCGCCCCCTGGTGCTCCAGGGGAGTCTTTACAGTGTAAACCGCACGATGGCTAGCATTTGGTGATGTAAGACCAACCTGTTCCATAGCTGTACATTACTGATCTTATTACTCATTTTTCGGTACTCTCTCCCAATATTATAATCCTTGGTGACTTCAACATTCATATGGACAATGACAATAACCTCCTCTCCAGAGATTTTACATCTTGTCTGGATAGCTTTGGACTTCCCTACTCACTGCAAAGGCCATATCCTAGACCTGGTTTGCTATTCTGGTGTTACCCCCTCTGACTGCAAAGCCAATCTGTTCCCGCTCCCCGACCATCTGCTTATTACCTTCAACATAAATCTAACACTTTCCAAGATTTCCACTCCACGTAATATTGCATTTAGGAAAATTAGTAAATCCTGTCATCTTTTCTTCTGCTGTAAATGACCTCCCTTGCACCCACAGCATATCTACCCCTGATGAACTGGTCTCATACTACAATTCCAATATCTATGACCTACTTAATACATTTGCTCCAGTCGAACTTTGATCAGTCTCATTCACCCACACAGCTCTGTGGTCTGGGGTGGCATGGTGGTGCAGTGGTTAGCACTGTTGCCTCACACCTCTGGGACCTGGGTTTGAGTCCCCGCCTCGGTTCCATGCGTGTGGAGTTTGCATGTTCTCCCTGTGTCGTTGTGGGGTTTCCTCCAGTTTCCCCCCACAGTCCAAAGACATGCTGAGGCTGATTGGAGTTGCTGAATGGTGTGTGGGTGTGCCTTGTGATGGGTTGGCCCTCCCTTCCAGGGTTGTTCCCTGCCTTGTGCCCATTGCTTCTGGGGTAGGCTCCGGACCCCCTGCGACCCTGTAGGGTAAGTGGGTATAAAAAATGGATGGAGGTGTGGGTCCGAATAACTTCGATAACCTTCATCCTCAAACTCAGTAGTAATAAAACTGAAGTTCTACTCATTGGTACAACTTGAACTTCCACTCTATCTAAATCCCACAGTTTCACCATCAATATTGATAATTCTGCGATACACCCCTCCTCCCAGCGTAAGAGTCTGGGCGTCATCCTAGATAGTACTCTTTCATCTCAGTCACACATTAATCATATCACCCAGTATGCCTACTTCCATCTGCGCAACGTAAACCGACTCCATCCCTTCCTCACTCCCCATGCTCCTGCCGTCCTTGTTCATAGCCTCGTCACATCTAGGACTGATTATTGTAACTCTCTTCTCTTTGGTCTCCCTAACAAGTCCCTCCGTGAACTCCAATCCTTCAGAACGCTGCAGCTCGGGTAGTAACTCGTACCCCCTCCAGGGAACATACCACCCCAGTCCTTCAACAGCTTCACTGGTTGCCCATAGAAACTAGAATAGTACTCAAAATTCTAGTTCTCACTTTCAAATGCATTTACAAGCTCGCCCCTCCCTATCTATCTGGCCTGCTTCGCATTGCCACCCCATCCCGATCTCTCACATCTTCATCTGCCACCCATCTTATTGTTCGCCTCATCACCATGGGACACAGAGCTTTTAGTCGCTCTGCTCCCCGTCTTTGGAACTCACTTCCACCAGATATCGGAAATATCGAATCTCTTCACTTGTTTAAGTCGAAACTCAAAATCCATCTGTTTAAGTTGGCTTACTCGCTTTAGACCTATTGTTGTCTGATTATGTAAATAACTCTTTTTAATTATTTGTTTTTATTGTTTGTCTTTTATGGACTATGTAAGGTGACCTTGGGTTTTAGAAAGGCGCCCACAAATAAAATTAATTCATTATTATTATTATTATTATTATTATATACTGGAAGATTATGGGGCCTTGCACTTGAAAGAAGCCCTTGAATATGTTAAATTAAACGTGTATCTTAGCGGGCGGGGTGTGGGGGCGCAAGGTGATATGTTGTCAGGGGGTCCTGAATTTCTAGGTACCTCCCTGATACTTGCACTCTTCCACCGAGTAGCTTGCCTGTACGCCAACCAATGTACATAGTGAAATTGGCTATTTCCTGATCCATTTTACACCTCAGAATGTAGCAAAAATGGTGCAGATAAGGGCCGGTGTTTCGGGGCTGGGTGACTGAATGGTGCGTGTGGATGCAGCGTGTGGCGGCTTCGTGTGATGTACCTTAGGCTGTAACACCTCCTGCAGGAGCGATTCAAGTGGAGCTGGTTTCTGTTTTCTCATGCTCATGTAGTACCGTTCAATAATTTACGACCCAGCGCAGTATCGATGCCCCCAGTTTTTCTCTCTATAGCCTGATAACACTCAGGCAACATTATCAGTCACTTGGACGGACACGTTTATCACAAACCACCTTTAGTAGATAAGAATATAAAAGCACAATAAAAACGACCAACGGTGAAGGTGACTTTCCACCGGCTGCATAAGGTATGAGTTACTGAGTTTTTTATGCATATATCGATTTCACAAGACGCCGAGTTATTCCGTGCCCTGTAATTTCTGACATTTTTACTTCACACCTACTGTAACTTAGATCTGGCGTCTTCTATACCGTATAGGACTTTAGAAAGAGTAACGATGTCGGGACCGAACAGCGACCAACTTCATAGATCCACTTTACATTTATACGTGGTAAGTGTTTTCCCGTATATGCAGATTAACACAGCAGTATCGAACATTTTTGAATATTGTATAATGGGCTTGTGTGTTGCTGCTAGTGTTCATAGCCCCTTTGCACGTGCGCGATGGTTCTGCGGACCTCGGCAAAGTTCTGTCCCCAAGTCTGCTGCACTCTTAAATATCACAGCACAACACGGTGTCACCTCAACCCGTGTGACATGGTTTAATACTCGTCAGTGCATTCAAATGATAAATAATTAATTGAGTAATGATATTGTAATAGTCTTTCAGTCGTGTTCTTCTGATGTTCAGTCATACCTGCATCTGCTTTAATAGACCATGCAGTAATGCAGTGCTGTAGTGGTGTGATACGTATTTTGTATTATATTTTCCTTTCTCTTTCACGACACATGTATGTGAATATCAGTAATTATAGGAAACAGCTTTGCTGGAGATTCAGGTCGCAGCGCTAAGTATTGAACGTACGTTGTCCTGTGTAATAAAAATGCATCTCAGCGTTAGGAGATTTTACTGTAAAAAGAAGCTCGGCTGTGCTTGCTGTTGTTCGTTATGATATGGGAATTGTACTCGAGTTTGCTTATTCTTTTTGTGAGCTGTCAGGCCACCGGGGCAGCTCCGTTGTGTTTTATAGTTCTCTGTTAATCTGCCATGTGGACTTCTTGTTTTATTACTTTTCTGTTTGTCCTCTTTATATGACTCCCGGCTCTGATGAAACGTGCCCCACTGTACTGTGTGTTTGTCTGCTGTCCCCACAGAACCTGATGGAGCATTTTAACCCAGGGCTGCAGAAGCTGGTGGCTTTGGGTAACAGCTACACACAGGCCTTTCAAGGTTCGGTGTGTGTGTGTGTGTGTGTTTCTGATTTTATGTTTTGCATTTATTTCTGTTGGTGTCTGTTTATGCAGCAGATTATATTACATTAGGTTAGATTAGTTTTTTTTTATTATTATACAAGCACAGGTACTCAGACAACTAAATGCAGTTTGGCATCTAATCTGAAAATTCAAAATAGCAAAAAAGTGCTAGAAACGGCTGTTTAATATATACTTATGTAATAAATAAATAGAAAAATGTACGGCTGTACAGGGGCATACATGGTGCAGTATAAATAATTAGTGTATAATACAGTGTTGGGGAAGTTACTCATAAAAGTAATCCATCACAGACAAAGGTGGAAGGGTCAGGTCCAGAAAGTACAAATCCAGGCCGAGATTTTGTTCCAACCAACCAGCCTCATACCCTGTGAATGAAATTCTTCATTTTCAACTGATTGGTTGAAACAAAATCTTGGTCTGGATCTAAATTTTCTGGACCTGAACTTTCCACCTCTGTCTGTGAAGGATTACTTTTGTGAACGTATATAATATTTGGTATGTCTCATGGGACTGACTGAAGAGCCAGGCTGGATCGTGGTACCCCAAGCCCCCCCCCCCCAGGTACCACCTCTGAGGGCCCCTGTGTTTCTCACAGCCTTGGCCATGACGGGCGAGGCCTACTTCAGCATGCTGGCCAAGATGGGAGAGAAGGCACTACACAGTGCATCCTCACGCTCGTTAGGTAAGCGCCACGGCACTGTCTGACTACGCAGGCGGTGCTAACGACGAGCTCAGCATAACTGATAATCTGTCCATGCAACTGCCATAACCTCTTATCAAGAAGAGAGTGGCAGAGAGTCGGTCACCCCCTATAGGGATCTGAAAGGCGGGATCTGAACCCGCGTCCCTGTCATGCTAACCACTGAGCCACCACACCGCCTGTCACTGATAGTCATTTTACCGCGATAATTCGATAAGGCAATAATGAAATTGCAGCCCATTCACAGGTTATCCAGTCTAGGCTAAATGTAAGTGAACACAGACAAAGTCTGCCTAAACCAGGATACCTTAAATCCAACAAGTTATCCGGCTAAGCAACAAATCTGGCCCCTGTCATCACATGTATTTCCGTTTGTGGTTAATTTGTCTCACCCAAGGCTAAATGTCGGTGTGTATATCTAGTGAGGAGGTTATGAGAAACTATACATGAGATATGGCTGGAAAAAAGATAAATCTGAGAAGGAAATGTTTGCAATCGATTGGTGAGCTGTCAGTGATGGACTTTATAGCTCTGGTTGGCACGGGTCGGGCCACGGGTTCAATTAACAGCAGGTCTCTCTCTCTCTCGCACTCTCTCTCTCTCTCGCTGGCGTCAGTGTTCCGTGAATATGGGCTCCTGGGCTTCTGTCCCAGAACTTTTTATTGTGGGCCGTCCGTGCTATCAAAGCCCACATCCTCCATAAAACAAATGTTGCTAAACATTTATGGTGCCACTAAGTCCATTCTGCTTGACGTGTCACTGGATCCACCTGGCTGTGTTTGCTCCAAATTTTTTTTATTGGGTAGCAATATAATACATTCCTTTAAGAAGATCACAGCATGAAACAAGATTACAGCATTTTTGTAGAAGAAAATAAGGACACATTCAGAATGACAATGACATCATGAACAGACAGGCGATCTGTAACATATAATATGACTGGGGCGGGGGGCAACCCCCTATGGAATGAATGCTCTCCAGATTTGCTCAAACTCATTGTACCTGCCTTTTTCTAAATCGCTCATAGCTTATTATGACAACAGTGGCATAACGCAGAAAGACGGTGCAGTTTGACAGACAACGGTCCCCATGTTGACGTCTAGTAATAATGGTTATTTTGCTTATAGCCCATTGAGCCACACGCTGTCCCCACACTGGGTGTGGGCTTGTTCTGCATGTTTGGGGTGCATGAGTTTGTGTTTGGGGAATGCATGTGTGTTTGTGTTTGGGGAATGAATGTTTGGGGTGCATAAGTGTGTTTAGGGTGTACATGTGTGTTTGGGGTGCATGAGTGTGTTTGGGGAGTGCGCATGTGTTTGTGTTTGGGGTGCATGTGTTGGTGTATGTGTTTTTGTTTGGGGTGCGCTTGTCTGTTTGTTTGCCCTCTTGTCCGTGCGAGCAGGTCTTCAGTGACAGTCAGGTGACCAGTATCCCATGTGCAGTAATGAACGCTGACGCGCGCGTAGCACGCAGCCGTGGGTATGGCCCGACCCGGTCCCGGGCTGCCGTGGCACCGTGAGCGCACAGGCGAGCACCCAGATCGGGTGGCGTCTGAATAATGGATGGAGCCCGGCCCTCGGCCCAGTGAGGCTTATTTATTTAAGCGGCCGGCCTCTGAGGGAAGCGCAGGAGAGAAGCAGCAGCAGAGATGTCTGTGCTGCCCCCTTGCGTGTGAGTGTGTTACTGCTCTATCTGTGGTGCGTAAGCAGTGTCTAAGTTGAGTGTTAGTACAGTGTATAAGGACGTTGGTCCTACTGTAGCAAGAATAGGAGACCCAAGAGTATGGAGTACTAATATGTGCCCTTAAATGGTCATGGTTATTGAAGGCACATGGGAACAGTATGAAAAATGGGGTCTGTGCCGAGGTGATCACCCGCTATTCCGTCCCTTGCTAGTAGGAGGCCCATCTGGTTGGTCGTCCTCCAGTATCAACCTGTAGAAGCTTCCTTGTGTGGTTCTTTCTCCCCTGGCTTCCTCCTGACTTAGGTTCGCAGCCCAGCAAGGGAAGACCATCTTGTCCCCTATCCGGGCGATCATAAGCTACCTACCGTTACTCCCGAAGGCTCATCTCGAGACCAGCCACGAGAACAGCGTGGTTGCTGCTGCTCTCTGTGGCGTTACAGCTGAAGGCCCTTTTTCTGACACCCTGTCCTGCTGTTTGACAGGCTGCACTTTCACTGCACTGTTCATTTGGTGTTAGACACCCATTACAGTCAAAGGCAGTGAGGAAACGCACTTCCCGTGTGTGTGTGTGTCTGTGTGTGTGCACGCGTATGTATGTGTGTGCACGTGTGTGTGTGTGTCTGTGCATGTGTATGTTTATAATTATATATAATAATATAATATAATAATAATATATATTTAAAATATTGTGGAGATCACATGTTCCCAGTGTCATAAAATCTTGCAATTGTGACCTTGTGGGATATTTTTTCAGTCCCCAGAAGAAGAAACTCTATTTTATACTAATCTGTGGCTGCACATTAACTTATGATTAGGGTTAGTGCTGGTGGGGGTGACAGGGCTCCCGACAAAAAATATTTTAAAATATTATTTTTAAAAAATTATAATAATTTAAATAAAATATTTAGGGGCCAAACGCTTTTTAGGGGCCATAATCTCCTTCTCATGCCAAATGTAAAACAAATCAAAAATACTTTTTTATTGGCACATTTTGACTCTGGTCCACCTTGCAGTGCTGCAGCTGCACTAAGGGCAGAATTCCAGTGCGCTCCTCTTTCGATTTGCACTGCACCAGGCGTACTGTTGTTTCTGCATTCTTCTACATAATAACAGAAAAATGAATGACAAAGAAATATGCAATACGTAAGCAAGACAGCTGGAATATTGATGGTGAAGTGCACACACAGACATCGAAATATTAATTTAAATTTGCCTGTAAAGACATCTGGAAAACCAAGGGGTCTTGCCTCGCTTTTGTTAGATGATATTACAGCCGGAAAACTGAATATAAAGCTGACTTTACCGCAGTGTCGTAGTTTAGGTTTAAACCCAAACCGACTTTCGGGTAACACTCCCTGGAATTCTCACTTGATGATGTGTGTGGGGATATGCAGATCTATGCTGAAATATTCCAGAGCGTGGATTCGAGTTCAAACCTTAACACCAACACCACAGTACAGTTAGATTTATATGCAGTTTTCTGGCTGTAATATCTTTCACTGTTTGTAATATTTATTAATATTAATGTTTTTATGCTCACTTAACGTTTAACAGCCTCACGTAACGTTCAACAGCCTCACTTAACGTTCAACAGTCTCACTTAAAATCACTGGTGGTAAACGGACACCGTGCAATTATTCATAAATTTGTATAAAAACACATATATAAGTTACATCGAAGTTTGCTGTCCCTCATAGTATAGTACTTAAATTGCACTTAACTGAACATGTCTGTATTGTTTAGGTTTATACTTATTAGTGCATAAATAAATTATATCTTTTGTACTTGAAAGGGACACAGTGTAGTTATTAATGGTAACAGAAGACTGTTGAGGGATCTCACAAGTAGGGATTACTCCCCCCCCCCCCCTTTATGAGAGTCCATTTTTTTCCCAGCCATTGTTTTTTCCCCCCCGCCCTGTCCCTACTGAGGCTCCATACTCTCTGTGTCAGGTTGCCGGGCAGTGTGAAGAGTTTCCGACGCAACGGTTTGACAAAACCCACCCAGTCTGTCAACGTTGCTCTCGATCTATTCATGATTTTTAATGATGTGATTGTGTAGCAGGAGAGGAAGACGCAGGTTAAGTGCACGTAATTAAAAGCTGCCACTTTTCTTGCCTTATTTGTTCTTTCTTGGATTGTGTGTTGCCATCGGTGACTGGAATGAAAAAAAAACTAGTCATCAAATTAAAAATGTAGTCGTGTTGGCGGCCATTTTAGTTGCCATCTGGAGCTCCGTTTTAAGGTTGTCATAGTTTGATTTATGGTTATGCCCATAGGAATGAATGGAGAGTCCCATTCATGAATGGGTTATTCCTAAGAGCTCAGTGAATTCAAGCATGATGCTGTCACACGATGCTACCTTTGCAATAAGTCAGTTTGTGAAATTCGTTCTCTCCTAGATATTCCACGGTCTGTAGGTGTTATTATTGCGAAGTGGAAGCGTTTATGGACAGCAGACCAGGTAAACTAACAGAGCAGGGTGACTAAGTGCTGAGGCTCGCAGTGCGTAAAAGTCATCAACGCTCTGTTGACTCGATAACTGCGGAGTTCCAAACTCTCTCTGGCATTAACCGCAGCACATAAGCTGCATTGGGAGCTTCATGGAATGGGCTTCCATGGCCGAGCAGCTGCATGCAAGCCTCACATCACCGAGTGCAGTGC
>JAODUD010000095.1:6192937-6207173 GCA_026784285.1 Stomatorhinus walkeri | reverse complement strand
GGGGGGGGTGGGGGGGCACTGTCCTTTCAGCATTAGTGATAAACTTTCATTTCATCTCATATAAGAGCTTCTCCCATCTGTCTGCCAAAACACACTTCACCAGCATGGATGAACACGCACGCCTCGTCCCCTGTACGCCCCCACACGAACGAGCCGCCTTTTGCCCGGGACGGTCCCCTGCACCGGTACCTGTGTCCCTTCCCCTCCCCCACCCAGTGTCCGACTTGGTGACACTGCAGTAAAGTCAAGTCTACTCCTCCGGCACTCGTCTTTGTTCACTCTTTCTCAATAACCCACATCCTTCTTTTCTAAATGTAGAACTTACGCCACCAGAAAACTTCCACACCGCTAAACTCCTTGCACCCCCCCCCCCCCCCACCCTGTGTCCAGCCACGCCATGCTCCTGCCCCCGCAGGCGTTGACACCCGGAAGGTTTGTCTGTCACCGCTTGCTGCGTCACGCTCCGGCAGAAAATGGGATGGTGCAGATCTGAGCGACACACCTGGGTCTCACGCTCCATCTCGCGCTCCGTCCTGTACGGTCCACCTGTCCTGCATGCAGGTTATGGTGCTATTGGTGTTAGCGGACCCAAACTCCACCCCCCCCCATCCAGTTCATCGTCCCATACTGCCTCTCTATTCCTCCCTCTCTTTCTCTCTCTTTCCCATCCCTCCTTCACGTCCGCAGGGTCCCACGTCCACCGCGGTCCGGATCTTCTCGCCTGACCTCCCACTCGCTACTCCGTCTTGGTCTCTCTTCCCCCCTTTTCTCCAACACTTTGCTTCCACCCATTTAGACTTCACCCCCCCAGCCTCCGGCCGGCGGACGGAGCTCACCTGACTGTGCGCCTGTGTCCGTGTGGCTTGTCCCAGGTGGTGTTCGAATTCAGCGGGAGCGGGCAGCTGGAGCTCAGCCTGCGCACTGGCGAGGTGATCTTCCTGCTCAGGAGAGTCAACGCTGACTGGCTGGAGGTGAGCTGAAGGGGAGAGACAGGGAGAGATGGAGGGAGAGAGAGAGAGAGAGGGAGAGAGAGAGGGAGAGAGAGAGGGAGAGAGAGAGGGAGAGGGAGGGGCACCGGGAAGGGATGCAGCGATGTAGGGGAGAGAGATTGCAGGACGTGAAGGCAGAAGGAGGAGAGTCACAGATGGAGAGAGGGAGGGAGAGAGGGAGTGTTATGAGGGATTGAAGAGGAGGATAGACTGAGGATGAGAAAGATGAAGAAAGAAGCAGATCAATAAAAAGAGGGATGAATGAGAAAAAGTAAAGATGGTAGTGAAAAAAAGGAAGACAAGGCTTATGTGACAATCTTTCTAAACTACTTTCCCTTCTGACTATATTTTCAGGAATAATTTTTATGGTTCCTAGATTAATGAAGATGCCTATTGGACACAAACATTACTGTGCTGGTGTTCATGGTTTTTTCAGCTGACATTGTGGTTATATCTCTCTTCCTATGAATCTGACCTGAGCCGGTAATTGTCGTGTTAGTGTACCTTCTTAGACACCCCATAACCTCAGATATGGTGATCAATGCCTTGGCTTAAGGTGTGAATACCCCCCCTCCCCCCAAGGGTACCGTCAGGAACCAGACGGGCATTTTTCCAGCATCCTTCGTGAAGATTATCAAGCCCCTTCCAGAGAGTGATTCAGAGGGTGAGGAAGATGCCTCAGGCCCCCAAAAAGGTCCCCCGGCAGGATCATACAGCTGCCTGCGCTGCTACCTCCATCTCCCCACTGGTGTGGAAACCAGGTGAGAGAAGCGAGGCTGTGGCACAATTAAGCAGTGTGCTACGAGAAGAAGCTGGCTGATACCTTCTTGCCGAATTACACAGGTTCTCCAATGTATAAAAGCATTTCAAAAAAACACAAAAAAATAACAGGACCTATTTCTCCCTAGTACTTATATGATATCATAGCAGCCATGACCTTGCATGCACAGTTTCAGCAGAGCGTGTAGTGCTGCCTAATGCTCAGGCCATGCCGCCTGGTGCCAAGGCCGAGCCGCCTGGACGGTTTGCTCATGGGTGTTGATTGTGGGCCTCTCTGTCACACCACAGGGACTTGTGCGTCGAAGAGGCTCTCTGTGCCAGGCCGTCCTACAGGGAGCTGTTCACGCGGATGAGGTATGGAGGGCGCCAAGTCCTGGGTGAGGGGCACCTTACCCACAATGCACCGAGGCATATCCAAATTCAGCTCACTGTCCTGGCTAGAGTGCCAGTGCGTTTTCGTTTTTCCAGTTTTCCCTTATTAGTTTTCAACTCAACTACCTTTTGGGGGATCTGCTGTGTTATGCTAAAATTACTTATATTTTTTATCCCATGAGCTGTGGAACGCTTCTGCATACATTTCAGACTGGATAAATCATCGAAGATCGTTCCAGAATCCGCCACCTTTTTGCTTCACATTTTGTTGCCATATTTTTTTTCTGGCTAATTTTTGTAGCAGCTTGGTTTATTTTTTTCCCCCCAAAATGAGCTGAATGCAGCACCTTCCTGCAGCCAGCAGTTGGCGCTCTTCCTAGTCAGTGCCCCACCAGTCTGCCTTATTTATCGCACTGTTAATTGCATGGTGCCGTGCAGGAGTGCTGAGCGCTAATTTCACCTGCTGGCAGATGCTTGAGAGGACAGCGGGATTGGCTGCGGTCACGCTCAGCGAACGCCGCAGCTTGAATTTGAAGTGTTACCACAGCTCATCTTGTTTGATGTTTCATTTTTGCCTCCTGCAGTCCAGAGGCTAGTTAGGTGAATGTTAGGTGTCCCAACACACCCGCAACAGGTATTTGGTGTTCCTGAGTTGCTGGGAGTTGGGAGGGAGATAAAATGTGGACTGTCTGGGGGTTCCTGGGGACTGGGTTGTGAAACACTGGTGTAATGGGCTGGCATCTTGTCCAGTGTCTCCCTTGGATAGACTCCAGTTTGCTGCAGTCCTGCCCTGGATACATGGCTATGGAAAATGGATGGATGGATGCATGTAATCGGTGTGTGTGTGTGTGTGTGTGTCATATCACCACAGCAACGGTGCTGGTCAGTGTGGTGGTGTTGTCTGGACGTGTGTAACGGAGCAGTGAAGGTCAGACTGCGCTCCTGTTTCAGAGAGCTGTTTAAGCTGGAGGACATCGCGCTGAATTTCCGAGACGCAGACGGGGACATGGTGCGCATCCTGGACGACGAGGACGTGGAACTGATGGTGCAGGAAGGCAGGCAGCGGGGCTCGGAGGTGAAGCGGCCCGTCAACCAGTATCCCTGGGAGCTGCACGTCAGCCTGGCGTCGGATTTCTCCGTGTACAACACTGAGCCCTGAGCCTGCGATGGCCGCGCACGTGTGTCCGGGCCTGCGGGGCTAAACTTGAAACCAGCGCGAATGAGAAGCTTTAGTAACGCTGCATGATTGACAGTTACCGCGATATCAGAGCGACTGCAAAAGCAATGGAGTCACCCTCAGTGACCCAACTTAGTAGTTATATATTAAAATGATGTTGAACCTGTTCATTGACCTTCATAAATGTAAAAGGAAGCAGTTACCGCATATACACAAAGTTGAATTAACCAAAAAGAGGCTTTTTCACTTACTCTGTTTTAATTTTATTTACCCGCAGCTAACTAATATATCAGTCGCTGGCGGTCTGTTTCCTGATGAAACTAACATGCAGATTTAGTTACCTGCCTAAACAAGCAGCAATCTTCCCTGGTCATGAATTAGTTAGACGTGTCAGATAGCCGGCGTGGGCGGCTTGGTGACCGTATGGTTTTATTTAGTAGCATTAGCCAAGCTAATGTTAGCCTGAGAGCGGCGCAAAGGTGCTACGTACGTCGCCAGCGGTGAGGCTAGCTAGCTGGAAGACGCTTATTCCATAAGACTGGCAGGAACAGAAGCGAATGAGTCAGTCAGAGAAATTATGACACTTAATAAAAAGGAAATGCGTATGAAGAGATATGTGCAGATACGTTAAACATTGCTTGTCGGACTTTTGCTATGAAAACAGTAACATTATTGCAACATTATTACAGAATTAAACATGTCCCAAGACTTTCTGTAAGCACTGTACATACATTTGTGAGAAATAATGGCAAATACATTTACAGAAAATTATTACTACACATTGATATGACTAACAGAAGCCACATGTTCAAATATAATTTGATTTTATTGAACTTAATGTGCTCATAAAGCAATTTCATCTGACGACTAGGGGGTGCAATTTCACTCCTGGTAAAATTGCCAACGCTTGGTGAAAACAAGTAATGGTTTTTGAAGTTAATTAAAAAGTACACTGTACACAAAAACAGTTTCCCGAAAACCTGAATATTGGAACATTAAAGAAATAAAGTCATGCTGTCTGTGCTTAAATATTACACATAGCCCACTGTTACTGTTTAAATAAAGTATCTTAAGTCAAACCTGGAGTTTTAGCTCATTATTATACAACTGATGCATGTTAAATCTGTCTTATATGCCGTTTCCTGTTTCACTTCTTATGTCATGCTGAATCAAAACAGACTTTGTAACATTTTTCTGTTATGGAATCATTTGTGCTAAGTTGTATTTCAGTAAAATGACTTAAATTCCCCACTTAATTATTAGTCAAAATGTGAGCTTCCGGTTCGTCTGCATCAGTCTTTGAAAATAGTGGGGTTAGGGCAGATGGCCAATCAGAGATTGCTGACATTGCCATTGCCTACTGGGCGGGGGGGGGGGGGATTTCCCCCACACTGCCAGCCCGAGGGGGTGGATTTCCCCCACATTGCCAGCCCGTGGGGGTGTTTTAAGGGGCTCAGAAGCATGTCGACTGTGTATGTTTCTTATGGGACATATTTGTGTTTGACGTATGAACTGAGTTACAGGGGAAAGTTAGAGATCGTCTGTCCGTACAGCATGTTTGATGCCGGTGCGATGCGGTACCATAGTGCCACACAGACCATTTACAGTTCTAGGCCCCTAAACTGGATCTAGTCCTCAAGAGTAATTTAATTATTCTTGTTTTACCTTTGCAGTCATTTTAACAATATTTAATTTTTTTTTTAAAGGAGTCAATTTTTTAAAAGAGATTTTTCTCAGGCGGTGACGGTCACACAGGAAGTCAAGTGGCAGCACGACATCAAAGGTTTTTCAGGCACCTGTTCCACTCACAGTGACAGTCCCACACGTTTGTTCATTTAAGGTCATTTACCGCACATTTTCCCATGGTGCCTAACTGAGAAATGTATAACAACTAAATGCAACTTCACAAGGTAAAAGATTACAACACCTTCATACAAAAACGGCCCCGGTGAAACGAACCCGAAGAGCACTTCTGTTCAGTTACGTTTAGCAAGAGTCAAACAGCCCTGTTTCAGAACAGCGTACATCACTGCCATGGTACCGAGTTTAATTCCGCATATCACACGTGCCCCATCAAATCAAAATTTATATAACACATTTAAAGGAACGAAAGTACACCAAAGTACAGTGCCGAATAAATAAAGACAGGTAGATAGGATTGTTGTGATGTTTTTTAGTTTGAACAGTTAGACTTTATTCTTGAAATAGCTGCAGGTTATTACTACCGCATACGTACTGTAAGTATAGCGAGGTGACCGGAAACAGCTTATTTTTTGGGGTGGACTAAAAAAAAAACTGGTTTGAAAGCGGATATTCTACAGCTGGTTGTAGACTATCACATATGGTAGAATATCTGCGGGGGTGTTTGAATACATCTTCCAGTGGAAAATACAGAAGCTCTGACCCATTTTCATGGGTAATAAGTTCCTTTGGACATACAGTACAAGTTCATACCTGGAAGATGGATCCTAGAACCCAACTTAAACAAAGGATGGAAAAAAGAAGCTAAGAGCTTTGGCATTACATGAAACACACATTTAAATGCTACAGCACCTCTTCTGAAGGAAGCCTTCAATATTTCTAAACACCATCAAAAAAGTCATTAAACCACTTTCCTTGTTCTAATCATATTCTCAAACTGAATTGTTTCCCCTACAGACCAGCCAAAACTTACAAGTATCAATTTCTCTCAGGCCCAATACACACCTTTTGAAGAAACTACCAATCAGGACCTTATTAAGGCACATAACTGCAAACAGCTGAACACAATTGACCAAATCCATTTGACATAAAACCTGCTGAATATACTTTAACTCTCTTCTGATGTATTCGTAGTCATTAGGTCTTCTAACTGGTTATGGTAGCAATGATGAGGACAAGGAAAGTTAAATCTTGTTATCTTGTCTGGCTTTTTTTCTGAAAAGAGTACAGAAAACTCCACAGTAGCGTTTTGTTAATTCCACAAACCCCGCACAGTTAAATCGGTCGGCCTCGTCGCCAGAGTGTCCGGCAGACTCGTTAACGCCTGTGTTCCTGCTGAATCTTTCCTTCTCTACTCTTGACAGTCAACAAAGGCTGCCAAGGTCTGCTCATCAAACTCAGGTGTCAAGTCTTCTAATGTATTCCATGGCGAAAAACTATTTTTACAGTCAAGTTAGTTCAAAAGAATATTGTCTATTTTGTAAAGTGGCAGGTGAAAATGTCATCCTCAGAAGGGCTGAACGGTCAAATCCCAGTTGTGAAGGATGCATCAAAAGGCTTCACAAGACATATGTGAATAGTGTATGTATTCGTCCTTTCTGGTTGGCTTGGTGTGATGCACACCTGAATTCCCTCTAGGTGTATCATCCCGGTTACTGTACGAAAAACAAGTTACGTGGTGATCCGTGCCAGTCGAGCTGTGTAGAAGTTACCGGAGAATCTGCAAAATGGAGATGATTCTGTGTAGGGCAGGGTCCTGGTCCCACATGTTCAAACCTTCTCTAAAGCAGATAAAAAGGTATTTTGGAATCCATAGAAATAAAACAGAAATTTTGTTCAGTTCTTCGGTGGGTATAGCACTCTGGCTGCACATCCCCAGGATTGAGGACTGGGGGAGGGTTTTAATTAGTGACGGCCAAGCGAAGCCTCGTGAACCACTTGCTGTATTTTCTGATCCCAATAGATGGCGCTCTCTCTTCGAAACAAATGGGCTCAAAGTATGCCCCAAAGCAAACCAAGAGTGCCATATAGTGGAGTAAAAAAACACACCTAATGGTTCCGGAAGATTCATTTATCTGTCGCTAGTTTTAATCCTTTCCCTGTTCTGTTTGTGTGGAGTCCTATGCAAGTTTCCTCTCAGTCCAAAGATATGCAGTTCGGCACATTGTCCTCTCGGTGATGGACTGGCATCCTGTTTCACATACCCCCTCCCTTGTGTTGTATTTTCTGGGAAAGGGTCCCTAAGATCCTGTACTACATAAGCAATGGATAGATGGATGGCCATTCTGGGTGGCCAGGTAATCTGTAATCACAGGGGGTTCCTTGTAGACGTTGCTGCCCAGCAACCAGGGGCCAGCCATGTTAAGTTCACAGTCAGTAATCCCAGTAATGAAGACGCAGCCCTGCACAGTCGAGCAATGTCAGTGAATTTCGTAACGCACCGGTCACCGCACTGCACTGTGGTCGAAGCACGCGGCTTTGCTTATCTACACTGTAGCAGTAGTGAAACCAGCTGAGATATTTTTACTATTCGCAAAATGAACTCTGATAAGCAGGTGTTAATGTTTTCATTGTGTATGCTGTTATATTCCGCACAGAGCACTTTCATTAGTTGATATTAACAGGCATTTAAATTTGTATGTATCTCATTTGAAGCTGCCTTGCAGTTCGTTTAATGTTCAGCCGCCGTCACGGCTTATTTCGATGTAGCGCAAAAGTTTCCACTCCCGCCCATTTCATTCCCTCCAGCTAAACAGAAACCGCAGCTTTATATGGTCTGGTGTGTCTACATCACCCATTACGTGTGTGTGCATTTTTAGCTACGCAAAACACAGTGACAAAAAAAGTGCGTTTTCGGAAATAAATTCAAAATGAAGCTCAACGTATGGAACTGTCTCTCAGAATTTCACTTTTTATTTATTTATTTTTTACTGGACTATCCTATAAAAAGTTATACTATATAAAACTTAAATTTGTGCATTTGGCTTGTAAAGGTCGTACCCCCCAGCCGAATAAGCAGTTGGAAGATGGATAGATGAAGGGTCTGTTATTGACTATTACAAACTATATCCTGTAAACCGTGGACTTCTATTTAAAAGTCGAAAATAGGTTTGCCTTGCGATTTCGGCAGCATGTAAGCGGTACTGAAAATAAACACCAAATGACTCAGGAATTAATCTAAACACTACTTCGATCAGCCAAACTCAGACGCATGTATCTCAGACTCTGTAGGCTAGCTATCATCAAGATAAATGGTATAAGGAAACATAAAAAGACATAAAAGATCAGCTTGATACCGTGATTAATATCAATAGGTAGTTTTTGTTCGTGTGTCGGGTGGCAATGAAAGGCTCATGCGTCACTGAGTGTACCGACTATTTTAATGTAATACTTTAACTTGAACATCCAGTTAGTAAATGTTTTACTGTGGCTGCAGTAAATCAACTGCATGCGTAAAAAATCTCCCATCAAGTTTTTGTTTACGCAGACGTTTGCAGACAAAACGAAGAAGGACACTTTAAAGGATAATTGGGCTACAGTAACATGAAAGACAACTGATTTTTGCAGTATTAGAGTTAAGTGCATGTTTTTATAATTTACTTTCGAATTTATGATTATTGCAATGGCAGCTTCACACGGAGTTTTAGCGCTTCATTTCTGATCCGGATCCGCAGTCTTCCCAATGTTTTCGTGTATTTTTCTTTTGTTCCCGACAGTGATCGAGGTTCCAGCCTTAGGTGTCGCTCCTGTCCAGCCTGGAAATCCCGCAGCGAGGGACCGGCGCGCGCTGCATTTCCTTTTTCCTCTTCTTGTTTTTCTAAAGCGCTTTTCAGCTGCGGGACTTTGAGAAGCTCTGAAGCTGATCTGAGCGAGTTTATTATTATTATTATTATTATTATTATTATTATTCATAAACAGGGCTATAGACTACATTTAATCCGCTAAACACTAGGGGCGTTTTAATCGAAAGTGAAAACTGCCGTAATTTAGTTTTCGAGGGGCATAACTGAGTGACTGTACGTTAAACGAGGCACGTAGATGTTTTATTACAAAATAATATCATGTAAAGCACATTGAAATACTCTGAACAATCTTGGAAGGTACCAGCAAGCAGGACACGGCATACTGAATATATGGTATGGTCTCCTTTATAAAATGGTTGAATATATGTTGTATAAGTCTAAGCAAAGATTAATGTGTCTTGGGGAAAGGATTGGATTCATAAGTTTAATGCAATGTGGAGCCCAGAGAGAAAACGAAGATAAGTGAAATGTTTAAAAGGGTATTTTATTGTTTCATTCGTGTTGATGTGTGCATCCTTCCTGCTGTGTCTTAATTGGTGTGGTGGAATATATAAGTTTTATAAACGTAAAAGTGTAGTCATTTTAAACTGTGTGTGGAGAAAAGGTAGTGAAATTGTACTTATCATTAAGGGTGGTTGTTAGGCTACTATAATGTTGATTTTCACTATTAAGCTTATTAAAATAAAAAAAAGATCGCGGTGAACTTTTATTTGACATTTTTACTGTGCATTCCTGTCACGGTAAGATCATTTGGCATTTATGTTTTTCCGTGATTCACAAACCTTGCTAACTGCAGGAATTCTCTCCTTTAAAGCTCTTGCCCGTTGTCAAATCTCCCCAACCCGTCATGCTCCTGGTCTGGATATGCCATATGTGGTGCCTGGGTGTTTTCCTTCCTCCAGCCCAGTCATCGACCCCGGGACCCCACATGTACCGAGCCTACGGGAGCTCCGCGTATCACAGTAAGAGTCCCTGTCCATTCCAGGGCGACGCTGCGCTAGAGCCGCGTCGGGGATTTGTGAGGCATAAGAGCCGATCGCTGTCCGTCTCTGTCCTGCAGAATCCGCATTGCTGGAGTCGCTGCGGTGCTACAACGACTACTTCTCCTACATACGCTGCAGCTGGACAGAGAAGACTCAGGCGCGGTCTCCTGTGTTCCTTCATCACCTGGACACCAAGGAATACAGGTATAGAGAAAGGGTGGAGCTGATCGTGGAGGAGAGGGCCTGGTCGTACCAAGTAGCAGAGATAACCTGATAAGATAAGAAGAGCTTTATCCTTTATCCTAATTCTTTTGTCTTAGTGCAACAAGAGGATTAAAGATGAGGCAATAAAGAGATTTAAAAGAACCATAGTAATCGTACAAAAACAGAATAACAAAATAAATCTAACAAAGTAACAAATAACTATAACAGATATAATAAGATGACAGATAATTTAGTGCAAGTTGTTATGAACAGTGACTTAGGGTTTGTGCCATGAATAAAATGATAGCGGCTTGTGATGAGGGGATGAAAACAAGCATTCAATGGCATACAGGTGAGATGCGGAAAGAGGATAAAAAGAGAGAAAGGGGAGGAGTTATACACTCTTATCACCACAGGTAGAGAGGATTGAGTCTTTTGCTGCGTCAGCTCTGATGACCCATCATGGGGTGAGGGGGGTCATCCGTGATACTGAGGAGCTCTTTCAGACACCTCTGCCAGCTTCTCCAGTCTGAAACCCAGGACAGAACCAGCCGTTTTAATCAGCTCGTTCAGCCTGTTGGCATCACCTGTCCTCACCGCACTGCCCCAGCACACAGCTGCCAAAAACACCAAACTCTCTACTACGGACTGGTAGAACATAGTCAGCATTTTACTACAGACACTGAAGGGCTTGAGCCTGCTCAGTAAGTAAAGCCAGCTCTGCCCTTACTTGACAACAGTGTCAGTGTTCTTGGACCAGTCCAGTTTACTGTCAGTGTGCACCCCCAGGTACCTGTGCTCCTCAACCACCTCCACATCCGTTACTCTGATGGTGACCGGGCTGGGAGGAGGAGCCTGCCTCCTAAAGTCCACAACCAGTTCCTCTGTCTTTGTGACGTTAAGCTGTAAATGGTTCAGCTCACACCACTCAACAAAGCTGTCCACCACACTCCTGTATTCACCCTGCTGTCCATGCCTGACATAGGCCACAATGGCAGTCATCAGAGGATTTCTACAGGTGACATGACTGAGACCTGTAGCTGAAATCAGTCGTGTAGATGGTGAAGAGGAAGGGTGATAGGACAGCTCCCTGTGGTGCTCTGGATGCCATCAGCTCTTCAGCCGGACATGCTGTGGTACTTGTAAGTAGAAGATTAACTCTTGATTTCTCTCTCCCACTCTCCAGAGAGTCCCCATGCCTGCCATACTTCCCCCCCATCCACCGTCCGGGTGGCTGGACCACCTTCCACTGCCAATACAACACCACCATGTTTACCATGGGAGAGAACGATGGATTCCTCTTCAGGATCCCGCATGTACACCTGCTGTCCAGGGTGTTCAACTGGTCCCGACAAGGTCAGTCAGGTTATATTATCCAAAGACTTCTACAGACTTCGAGACAGTTTTATGCCATAAACTATTATTCAGATTAGAACAAGTATTCTGCAGAGGCTTGATCTGCAAGCACAAAAACTCTGTTCTCCTTTGCAACTACTTGGCAGATTCTTTGGTGAATGACTCTTGGAATGAGGCCAAAGGACGAGCCCAGATAGAAAGGGTAGCCTGGAGTGACTGGCCCCCCCTGGTGCAGTGGAAGACTAAAGACGGTAAGTGGTTACAGAATTGTGGAGGAAGCACTACGGGAGATACTGAAAACACCTGTGTGTATTTACAGCTCTGGAAAAAATTAAGAGATCACAGACAACAGTAACATTTTTAGTTTCACTTATTTCTTAGTTTATGTGAATGCGTCTGTGTAAAATATATGTTTTTTTTTTGCAAACTCCAGCCTCTTTCACCCTTGTCATTGGTGAAGGGCGTCTTCCTGCTTTACGGGTCTTTAAGGGCTTCTTGTAGTCCTTCACACCACTTGATGCTTCCCATTCCTTTTGAAGGTCACTTGAGGTCATCCTTCAATTTATGAGGCACTATTTGATAAGTTAAAGGTCATCTCTGGCATTAGAAAGTCACTCCCGCCCTTTACCTGGCTGGTTCCCAGTGTCTCCCGCTTCACCTTATTCTTGTGCACTGCTGTCTTAGAACTTTTGAACCTGGAAGCAGCCTTCTGCTCAGCGTAGCCTTCTGCCAGCAGAACGAGGATTTAACCACAAATTAAAAATTCCGATTTAAAAAAATTGGAGAGGTCTCTTAATTTTTTCCCAGAGCTGTATGTATAGATCTGAAAAGTATTGTGGGGGGGAAAGCAGAACGACCTGAAGACTATTTCTTTATATGGATAAACGGTTTTACCTGCCAGTGTCAATTTTTTAGATACCTTTAAGATTCCCAGTTTAGACTGTTAACGGTTTAGTGAGAGTGTCTGGTTATAGCCGTAACACGGTGGGTCTTTTTTCTGCGTCTCTGCCAGCCATGTTACCAGGTCCCACTGACCTGCAGTGCCTCTCTGACCGGGAGCTGAAGGTGCGCTGCAGCTGGGAACTGAGCAAGGAACTGGCCCAGTTTGTCACCTACAGGCTCTGGTACCGGTTCCGCGGCATGGCCAAGTGAGTCTGCCTTATGAAGTCTGGGATTTAAAGGGGAGAGAGGGAGAGAGAGAGAGAGAGAGAGAGAGAGATACCTAATCTGTGTGTGTGTGGGTTAGGTTTATATTACAAATCGAAAAACTAAAAATACCAAAAGTCTCATATATTGTTTGGTTAGGGCTGGGTATAGGTTAAGGGTCATCATGTTGTGTGTGTGTGTGTGTGTGTGTGTGTGTGCGTGAGTGTGCATGTGTGTATTTGTTGCTTTTGTGATTTAGAATGTCTTCCCCCACACCCATCTCTTCCTGGTGCTGCATCATTGCCAAGAAACTAATGGTAAATGTTGCCATTGTAAGGTTACATTTGGCAGTCAGGCAGCTGCACGATGAACCTTCATCAGGTCAGTGTGACGTTCGCTTGCATCCCCCTGTAAAGTGACCCTGGAGGTTTGCTTTGCCCGGGTTTCCGTTCTGCAGCCACAAACACACAGGTCTGGATAAGATAAACCCTCATTACAAAAGGCAAAAGAGAGAGATACGACCACTTCTTTAAAGGTTTGTTTCGATTGTTAAAGTTAGAAATGCTGAGTTAGTCACTCCGGAGACCAAGCACTTCTACATTTCTTACCATGATCAATTGTGCCTTTTTTGCTGGATTGGAGGTCAAGTTCCTCAATAGCCAGAGGAAGCGAGAATCCATCAGCCATAACTGCTGCTTTCTGCTTATTTAATCCCTCCACCATTCTGCGTGCTGCAGTCCGGAAGCTGGGAGGGAGCAGAAATGTGCACTGTCTGCAGGTCCCTGAGGACCGCATTGGGAAACACTGATACAGTAGCAGGCAGTGTTCCACTGCAGGGCTGATGAATACCCTCACTTCACTGCTCTGTCCCTCTCGCTCTGTGGGCTGGTCGTGGAAGCCCAAGCTCCCGGCCTGGGATTTGGCTCATTGGCTCGTGACGGAGAGTTTCCGGCTGTTTTGGTTGGTACTTAGGGTGACTCTCAGTGTGACCCTCCAACCCCCCAGGAAGACATCCCACAGCTCCTTGTGTTGTCTGTTTTCCTCCTCGTTCTTCTGTCTTCCCTGTGTCTTTCCTTCCTGACCACGTCCCCCATTCCCTCGCTTTATTACCACCTCTCCACCTGTCTGCCCCATGGCGCGATCCCTCCATCCGCGTTCTTCTCGCCTCCTCTTTCCCCTCACTTGCTCTCCCTTTCTTTCTCTCTCCCCCCATCTCAGGAGTGAGCTCTGTGGTGACCCCCATGTCAGTGATAAACCCGATGAGTCAGCACTCCAGTTCAGCTGTTCCCTCCTCCTGGCCCCACAGCACAGTGAGCTCCTGCTAAACCTCACCCCCATCTACATCTTCAGGTCGTTCCCCGTGGCTGAACACAGTGAGTGGCGCTCCTCTTTTGAGTCCTCCCATGCTCCAGGGGGCAGTGTCCTTTTAATGGTACCCTTGACTAGTAGCACTGCAGTGCCCGTGCCTGTGTTTGGATAGATGGTCAAGCAGTGATTGGTGAATTGGTTAGTTTATCTGTGATGAAGCAGCAGCCATCAAACTCGATAACAGGTACCTAGATGGATAGAAAATCTAGAGTGGGAAGATGGATACAGGATTTGACTTGCATGGATACCCTAGCAGATTCAGTCAGCCCTTTTTAATAGCTCTATGTTTTTGAGTAACTTGGATGTACTTCATTTTACATTTTGCCTATACCCCACCCCCCCCCCCAGTCTGGCTCC
>JAODUD010000095.1:6177635-6190890 GCA_026784285.1 Stomatorhinus walkeri | reverse complement strand
AAACAATAGTTTAAAATATTCATCTTAAAAATTGAATCAAAATGTAGACAGTGGTGTGTGGGGTCTTTGCTGTAACATTAGTCATTCCGGGAACAAATGAGGGTTGGGGGAGATGCAAAGGAAATCACCTTTGGCCACTGAGTCACACACACATTCTCGGCAGCTCTGTGCTTACAGTACAACCCAAACAAACAGTCGTGGCCATTATTGCCCCTTAGGTGATTCACATACTTGTGCTTGTTTTCTTTTTGATGCTGCCAAGAACAGACTTTAAATCAAAGGATGTTTCTGTACGATCAGACGCCTTTTTGTATATTCTCTGCTTTCCCGTCAGCCGTCAGCATCCTGGTGTACTTCGTTCCTGGGGCCTGCGTGATCATATTCGTCCTCATCCTTCTCTACGGTCTCCCACCCTGTTCCAGGTCTCACTCTCCTTACTTACAGTGGTGGCTTTGCGCTTAACTGGAATCAGGCTCTGTCACTGATAGCTCTTTTTCTGGACCTCATTCAGGAGCATTCAGTCGTGGTTCAAATCCATCCCGTCACCTTTGAAGAGCAAAGTGTTGAACATGGCAAGTTTTTCAATCATTTCCTGACAACTCTTAACACTTGCCATCACCTGTTCCCCATCCTGCTTTCTTGCTTTCCCGTCCTCTGTTGCTTTTCAATGGAAGCTGTTCATTTTTTCCCTATTTGGTGTCTCCAGGCTATTTCTCTTCCCTCGTCCCCTTGTGTCATCGCCTGTCTATCGGCTACTTACTTGGCTGGTGTGTCCCTCCTATGTCTTTGATCTCACGCGGCACCTTTCCCCAAGGGAATAGCATTGAATATAATTTGAAAACTGAAACTATGCAGAGCGATATTCCTTTAATAATGTCCACTCGGCCTTAGAGGAGAACAGGCCGTAAATCATTTTCATTACAGTCCCTTGCTGTGTACCACAGAGACCATCACAGGACAGAACTGGTGTTCCCATTCCCTATTTACACGCCCTTATTCCCGGCATTGGGCACATCATTCCATGACAGCATAGTGCCCTCAGGGGACAAAGGGCTGTTTACATGGAAGTATACTTTGAACCCATTTTTCCTTCGTAATCTTCATGCATGGGCTCAGTTTCTATTCATAAAGTTGTTTGCCTTGGGATTAGGTTAGTCTTACTTGTGATGGGTTGACTGGTAAACTGGTCAGTGTTTGCCCACCTTCAGGGCCATGGACCACCTTTGATTCCTGGAAGACGCTCGCTTCCTACGTAAGGCGGATGTTGCGCCACTTGCTGCAATGGGGACCGCGGCATGAGCTCCACAGTTTTCACTTCCTCTCTCTCCTCCTCTTTTTCTTCCTGTTTTTTCTTTCTTTTTGTTCCTACTGTCACTCTTCACCTCCAGAGCTGCCTCAGTGTGAATTGAGCTTCCCACACAGGGCCCTGCAGTCGCCATATAAGGCATAAAGATCTCGATGGGCGTGATGTGTCAGGGAGAGGCGGATGTGCTGATGCCTCCTCTTCCCACAGGGGTTTCCCCCGAGCTGGCTGGCTGTGTACAGAGAACAGGACCAGGCCACCGTCAGCGCTGTGGAAATGCTGGAGAACACCCAGACACCGCCAGCCTGCCTCGGGTAAGTGTCTCGCTTGGCAAAGAGGAGGCAGGGGGCGGGGCTTGGGGACAATACTGGAATCATGCTTTTAAAAAAGAGCAAGGATTTGCGTGTCGACGCGAGTCGTACTGTCACTCCAAATGTAGGTGTCCCAATGGCAGCCTCCTCCGCGTGTGCGTGTGCGTGTGCAGTGCTCGCAGGTTCTCCCCGCGCTGGGCAGATTTCTACCTGCATCAACATGTCCTCCACAATGTGAAAAAAAAAAGATTATTTTGACATTGTGGGGACCATTTTTGAGGTCTCTGAATGGAATCAAAAGGCTAAAAATGCCAAAAGTCTTGTATTTTGTTTGGTTACTTACGTCTAAGAGTCCCCACAAATATAATTACAAACCTGTGTGTGTGTGTGTGTCCTGCACAGGACTGGGATCCCTCCCACGATATTTCCTTACCTTGTGTTTCCTGGAATCAGCTCCTGGGTCCACTGTGTTGGATAAGTGGTGGGTGGGTGGATGGATGGATGGATGTACCAGGATTTTATTTTATTTTAATTTGCCAGCATCTGAATTCCAGCATAGTGTATATCAACAACGTGCTTCAAAAATGTATTTGCTTAAATAAAAAGATGATTAATGGAAAACTTGGTGTCAAATTTATGAGCCAGGTTTTATTTAGAAAAACCTTAATGCCAGTTAATGGACTTGATTTACTAACCCCCCCCCCCATCCTTCTCTCAGTTTATCAGATCACCACAGCCAGCCAATGTGGCTGATGTCTGCAGATGACATGGGACTGTACCAACGCATTGCTGAAGAGGGGTGGGAGTCGGCCTCAGATCTCGGAGGACAGCGCCGCAATGGGCACAAAGACACGCCTCTTGCATGTTTGGCGCTCCCCTTCATCATCGGTCCTTCAGGCTTTCCCCTGCCAGACGGGCTGGCCGTCAACCACCTCTGTGGAAAAGATGACCCTTACGTGTCTCCTGCCTGCCAGTCGGCACTTACCCGCTGTGTCTTGCAGTATGTCGAGGTGCCTTCGCCCTCGACTGGACCCTGTCTGAAGGCCGCAGTGGATGAGAGTCTGGAATCTTGCAAGCTGCAGCCCCTGTTGAATTTGGACAGCAGCCCCTATACCCCGGTCGGCACCCTCTTGCTCACCAAAGCTCCGTCACAAGTGTGATGTGTCCTCAGGGCTGTTGCTATGGAGGTCTGTTGCCAATTTCAGTCAGAGGGGCCCTCTCAATTAAGTCTTCCACCTGGACAGTTAAGGACACTTAAAGGACCACAGAGCAGGAATAAAATGCACCACTAGAGGGCAGCATAGAGAAACTGCTCTATTTTTCTTAGAAGCCTTAAGAGAAGACTACTGATGCTAAAATGACTTGAGATTTTGTCACCTAATTAATACTTTGCCCATATTATAGCATTAATTGATATTGTACTGGAAGCTGAGTATTCTTAAATTCCATGAAGCTTCAAAACCAGGGAGACATTGGTGCAAAATTCTTCAAAGACTCTGAGACTATCTTGTAGCCACTGCTTGAAAGCGCTAGTAATCTTGCGGCTGACGATAATCTGTCCGATCAGTGACACAGACTAAGACTTCAGCGAATCGGTATACCACTGAGCTTTTACCCTCTCGTTGATTACATCTTTTCTTTACTGTCTGTGTATCTCGAACGCAGAAGCGTGTGTGTTTACATATCCTGCGAAGCAGATTTTTGACCACAGACCAGTTTTTATGTCGGATGCGAATCAGATTTTATCTGTGAACTCAACTTCCTCCCATCCACAGATGATTTTTTTTTAAATCTCATCTCAATTTTCAATATTATGGAACACTTATTGCATTTTGTCACAGAAATGTGTCTCATATTACCTCTGGATTCCAATAAAATGGCTAATTACATCATAAAATATATGGCAGAATATATATATATGGTACAACACATGGGCGCTGTTAGGTCTGACCAATCGGGGCTGTAATCCTGAGTATTTTTGCCCTAATATCAGACTTCCTTCAAAAAAAATCAAGAATAAAACAAAGCCCAGGTAGATTTGGCTTAGCCCCTGGGACAATATAAGCCTTGATCCAATCATCTGTCCATCTTCAGGGTCTGAGATGACTATTGATATCCAGTCTGATAGATTGTGCTTTAAATTTAACTCGCACACAGGGATGACTCAGTATCATTGGCTGAATATGAATGGTGTAGTTCATATTGGCCATATTAATCATCAGTGTTGCCACTGTTGGGCACGGTCACTGTGATACAATCTCCTCTTCCCTCTCCAGTAACCCCCCCCCAGTGAATTCCATATACATTACATATGCTGCATAACATACCTTTATCTGATATGTTAAATTAGGTGCTATTTAATCAATAAAGTGTATTTTTCAAGAAGTCCATATGAAAGAAAATATCAAGTTAGTAATATTAGCTGTAAAATAAGAAACTAAAGTATACCAATATGCGATTCCTTAACTCTCATATTGACATAGTCACTATTCTATATACTACAGCAGCAGAACAGAATTCCTGAAATTCCATTATGGTTTTTGGTTTTTGTGCCACCCCGAGATTTTCACTGGTGCCACCTGACACTTCATTACTGCTCTCTATGGCAGTGGTCTGTATCTCAGACTGATACATGTAGTGACACCAACCAGGTATGTCAGAAGCAACGTAAACGACTAATCTTTTGGCTAAATGACACTATATTATACGATTCAGTTAAAATGTCAGGAGTTGTTTTTTTCTCGTCTGATGATTTTCTTATCACGATCCGAAGACTGACACTGACAGCCATTTTTAAAAACACAACTCCGGTTAACCCAGACTTTATTTCTTCATGGACGAACAAAAAATATATAAATATGTAATGAGTAAAATTACTTTTAAGATGAAGCGGCCTGTCTAGTTCAAATTGAGATAAACAAGCATTCACACGCTCGGCATTAATCCGCATTACCTGTACGGGAAGGTGTCTGCCAAGGTCCCGGAGCGAGGTCGTGTCGGTATTGTTCTCTTTGATAGACCTATTGAAGGTTTTTGTGCTATTTAATCTATCTAACAATTGTTTTTGAATTAAATTCTACATTTTGGTTTTAGTTTTTTTTTAATTGTACAGTGGTCTTATCTCACAAGCCTGTTAATTGTGGACACATTTCTTAGTGGGGTCGCGGATATGCAGGTTTTTATAAATGATCGTATTTTCATTTTCCAACCTGTCCAGGTTTTTTATGCATAGTGCCGGCAAGGTGAGTTTTTCGAGTTTTTTGCTGGGGCTTGGGGCTGCTCGATCATTTAGCGAGGGCGCTTTGGGATTCAGACTATTTGTATTTCAAAGTATCTTCAAACAATGGGGAAGGATTGCAAAGTCATGGGGGGAAACCCTGCCAATGAATTTCCCAGAACCACCCCGAAAGATTTACATGGAACAAGGCGTGTAACAATACGAATGAGGTCAAGGGGTTCATCTGCCACCGGAACCGCAAGCTTGCTCCATTTCACATGTGTTCCGCCATTTATGCTACTTTGCCAGAATTTGCTACCGTACATGTAGTAGAAATTTTCAGTTATGTCTGTCGCTTTTTGCTCCTTTGCCAGAAAATCCCACCCGTAGTTTTGAATGCTCACTTGTATAAGGATTTGATGATATCAAAATAACGGTCCTGTATTTTAAATTGGGGTAGGAGTTTTTTTACACGTAGGTAGGCTACTTGTACGCGATCAGAAACGACTACTCATTTTCATTGTGGTTGCAGTTTACTTCCAGCTAGTTTTACGCTGCCAGAAACTGCTGCCTACAGTTTTTAGTGGGGTACTAATGTTTTACACGTAGTTTTATACCGCCAGATATTCCAGGTTTCATTTTTAAAATAAAGAAATATAATGCCAGAGTAAAAATGTAATGTCAAACAAGTTTTGTTTTAGGTAAAACAGAAACGTCATATTAAAGGAGTCTCAACAAACAAAACAAATGTTTAATGGTACAATCTGGTCCAATGTTTTCAGAATGCGGAGTCCGTAAGAATCCAAACAATATATTAATAATCCCTTTTGTAACAGACGCAGTTATAAACAAAATGAGAATAACATTTAAGATAAACACGCAAGGGTAGCAAAAATGTCAGACATTGGGGACGTATAATGTGATGTTGATTTATGCTATGCGATGCTAAGATCATCCTAACTACTATCTCCCCCCGCTGCTTCAGCACCGATCATGTTTGTTAGCAACACTTAATTTTTTTTCTTCTACTATGACATGTATCGGTTATAATAATCACGTAAGTTACGGTAACAGTGCACTATTTATAGGATCGTGAGCGGCCCGGACTTTCATGTTTAGTCATTTGCGACCTTCACAACCGTCTTCTGAATGGAGCAAAAATGTCACACCAGGGAAAATTTCTGTCGGCAACTGCTCCGTTTTGCCAGCAGACGGCGCTGTTTCTTAATGAATGAAAGTACCTCAGTTGCCGGCGCAAAAATAACACGCCACGACGTCTGTATAGATAACATTCTGGCGTAAGGGGTGCAAGAAATGTATATGGGACAAAAAGAGCGCCAACTCCTTCTCTGTGTGAAAGAATGATGTATGCATGCACACCGGTGGGCTAGTGTGATAGTGTGGTTAGAGACACATGTTTGTGGATATAACGTAAAGTGAGTGCGGTAGGTCACCCAGAGCCTTTAAGGAAGCAGCCAAACAAATATGATAAGCAGTTACAGAGTAGTTTGTCTTTTAAACGTATATAGGTGCGGGAAGACGTTTTGAGCTCAGGGTGCTGAAAGTCGAAATGACCAACAGACTTTACTGAAGTTCTTCGATAGCTATTATCCGCTGACAACAAGATAACAGGCATGAAAATATAGGCTCCCTTATTTTTTGGTTTTAAGCTATAGATATTGGCACGCAGCTCTTCGGTATTCTGACGCTGCACTACCACCACCAACCACAGGGGGTGCTGAAGCACTGTCTGGGCTCCAACTTCCAGCGCTACTATTTCTATGCATAAGTGTCTGTGCTGCGAATGCTGTGATGTGGTTTGTATTCTAGTCTGCTTTCAGCCCTGTCTAAGCTTCGCCTGGACCTTTTTCCTGGTGTTGCTCTCGCCGTGCACTGCCTGCCTGTGTATGTCTCTTTGCATGCTACCATCTGGAGGACTGAAAAACAGCTGCTCCCGCACTTAACCCTGAAGATTTACTGCCTCTTTGCAAGGCGACCGTAAAATCTGCTCCTGCTCCGTCTGCTAGCTTGTTCTCAGTCTGTAGCAAAGTCCATGGAGGTGTGGCGTGGGAATTTAGCAGGGCATCTGGGGCCAATCGTGTGCACTGTGACAAGAGCTGAGAGGACCCTTCCCAGGCACACGTGTCATGAAATCTCTGGGGGTTGACACTGCTGCAGGGGCCCAAAGCTCATATAGGAGCAGAACAGGTGCAGATCTGGTCTGGAACCTTCTCTGTTGCAGAAACAGTTGGCTAATAGCATATCGGTCCACACCAGAGAATTTACTACCGTTATGTGAAGATAATTTGAAAAATCAAGCCAAAATTCCACGTTTGGTTTAGGGCTGGGGTGAGGAACCTGATCCATAGAGAGCCAGTGCGGGTCTTTGGGATGGCCTCTCAATCAGCCAATAATAAAGCAGTGTTTCTCAACTCCAGTACTGGGGACCCACTGTGATTGGCTGATTGGTCATCCCAAAAACCCACACTGGCTCTCCATGGATCAGGTTCCCCACCCCTGGTTTAGGACGTGTTTGGTTGGTATCTCGTATGAAGATATCCAACCATGGTCATGCAGTAACATAACCCATCCTCTTCTAAGATGGGCCTCTTGGGCTGAGTCCCCTAGTTCTGGTGCTGTAATTAATCTTTGGGGTAATACATGGTAATGAGGTCGGCAGCCCCCGCCAAGGAGAGATGGATGGGGGGGGGGGAGGTGTGTGTGTGTGTCTGAGCATTAGCTGAGGTGCCCCCTCGCCTCGAGTGACACAGGAGAAAATGAGAGGTTAGATGGAGCATCTGAGATGAATAGCTGAGGGAGTCGTAGAGCTGCGAGGAGATGGGATGAGGCGGGCAGCATCTGGCAGGTGACGGGAGAGACTTACTAAATATAGAGAAGATGGAAGGGGGAAAAAAATCAAAAAAAGGTTCCGGCAAGCCAGGAAAGAGAGGAGAACAGAAAGAATTAAAGTCTTTTGACCCAGAGTGGACCTCCAGACAGCTCCTGCTGAAAAAGGCAGTGCAGGTGATGCCCAGCCAGCCCGCGTTGTGCCACGCTGTGCCAGACTTCGTCAGGAGCACTTGGCTCTTCAAGGGCGTTCTTCTGTCCCCATGGAAACGTGCATCGGTTTCCGATTATTGGGTCATTGTTTGCGACGCCGGCGCTTGATGAGCTCGATTATGAACGCCTGCTTAAGGCTAACGGAAAAGGGCCGACGGCAGTGGCCAGATCGTCACGCTCGTTCTGTTTTTCCAGTTCTGACTCGAACAGCTGGTGAGGAAAAATCAGCCTGACAAAAATGTGTGACGAGGCGCCTGCCAGACAGACCGTGAGTAAAAATTGCTTGTGTTACGGGCAATCACTGTCAAGGGCATAACTATGGGTTGAGCTTTGGAGGGGGTGAGCTCTCCCGGGGGGGTTGTATTGGCTAGTTTTGATTATTTATAATTCATGCCCATTCTAATTACCTAAGTACTGTAATTGACATTTTCTCTAAAACAATACACAGCTCTGGAAAATTAAGAGACCACTCCATAATTTTTTAAAATCTGCATTTAAAAAATCTGATTTAGTCGTTGTTCTGCTGGCTGAAGGATACGCAGAGCAACAGGTTGCTTCCAGGTTCAAAGTTTCTAAGGCAGCAGTACACAAGAAAAAGGTGAAGCAGGAGACACTGGGAATGATCAGAAACCAGCCATGTCTTTAAGGGCGGAAGTGACTTTCTAATACAAGAGATGACTGTCATTATATCCAGCAGTGCCTCGTAAATCAGAGGATGACCTCAAGTAACCTTAAAAAAATGGGAAACATTAAATGGTATGAAGTGCACTGTAGTGTTATAGTCAAGACCGCCTAAATTGAGACCAAGACATTGCCAAGACCGGGGGGGTATCAAGACCAAGACACTGCCGAGACTTGAGGTTACCAAGACACACTAAGGCGAGACCAAGACCAAGGCTGGTCGAGACCAAGACCGAGACACACTAAAGTGAGACCAAGACCAAGGCTGGTCGAAACCAATACCAAGACACACTAAAGCGAGACCAAGACCAAGGCTGGTTGAGACCAAGACCAAGTCCAAGACCAAGACATACTCAGATGAGACCAAGACTGGTTGAGACCAAGACCAGCAACAGACTAGAGCTAGAATCAACATCACATTACTCAGATCAACTGTAGAGAAAAAAGGCATTGCTGTAAAATGTCATTACTCATTAAATAAAATTAATGTTATCTTTTCAATTATATTGTCCATATGTCTGTCATTTAAAATCTCCCAGATTTGTCATAGTTACAAGGCCTGGTGAAAAATAACATTCTCAGCAATCCTCTCCTATAACCATTTTACCAGACCTCGTCAAGGGAAATAGATGGGATGTACCACAAAGATGTTCATATTAAGTCTCTTATACCAGGGACAGAGGCCTCGGGTAAGCTATGAATACAGCTATGTAATGATCCTTTGCTTTGAATTGAAGAGAATGAGCCTCCAGATTGACTTGCACCTCCAAGACCGTGCTTTCTACTAAATGTAAAATACATAATTTATTTGAATTATAACTATGCTATAGACTTCGCAGACATTTTCGGACATCTCTTTGCTGACTTCACCATGATGCGATGTGTATGATGTGTGTGGACTGTGAATCACTGGCAGTGTCTGTTGAGAAAATGTATACAATGTAACGTTTTTAAAATAGATGCATCTGACTGGTTGCATTTGAATTGAGGCACGTAATAAATAATGATACCGTGCTGTGAGGATGTGCTGTTTTCTCTTTTTTTCCCCATCCCATCGAGACGGCTATGTCTGAGACCAAGACAAGACCAAGACCAAATAGAGTCAAGACCAAGACAAGAGCAAGACCACAAAAAAATTCTTGAGAACTACAGCACTAGTGCACTGCTAGGACATTTTGTATCAGGCTCCTTGAAGCAGCACCGAAGTCCCATAAATCAAGGAAGAAGCCCTTTATTAATGAGAAAAATAGAAGAACCAGGCTGCAATTTGCAAAAAAAAGTTATTATTCACAGACACACACAAGACTGTGCTGTGGTCTCTTCATTTCTTCCAGAGCCGTAAATGGACATTACGATAAAAAACTGGAGTTCTTTGTAGTCTTTGTCATTTCAGTTTTTATGTCCAGTTTTAATGCCCATAATGTTATTAGTTTGTGTGTAGTTTGAGTCTGTCTAACATTCATGTATACGCGTGTGTGTGTGTACTGTATGTGCTTGTTCTCAGCCTGTGTGTCGCTCATTGTCTGCAGAAGTGTGTGTTTCAGTGCCGCAAGACAATGCTGGAATTTCAGACATGCACTTCGGACTTCCTGTGTTTTCGTCCCGTCGCTAGGTAGCACTTCCCGTCTGTTGGGTGGAAAACACTGTCGGCGGGTGCACGCTGTCCCGTGGTGATGCCGGGCTGATCCGCCCACATGGGGGGACAGAGACGTGCTCTCAGAGATGGTCACAAACACGGCTATTGAGCCCCACGATGGGCTGCAGTCTGACCTTGAAGGACCGTAAATATGCTACTGTCCCCCCTCCTCATCTGGCACATACCATGACTGACAGTCTGCCTGATGATATTTGCATTCTTGGCCTCTTAGTCGCTTAGCGATTGTTCAGAGCGACCGGGGTGGACGAAGGATGATGGGAGGGGGTCCACATTTTCCATGAGTGTCCTTGTATTTTATTGTAAACAAGCCCAGCAAAGATGCTTAATCGTGATAAATAGCACCTGGATGTTTGTGTGAAGTCGTCCAATTATCATCTGTGCTGATTCCTTCCATCTGCAATTAGTCTCTTTGTGTTTTTGTTCTCTGTCACAAAATGTGCGCTTAGCAGCTCAATATATTTACAAGACAAAAATTCGGACTTCCCCAGGTACACAAAGCCCGCCCGTCTTTGGCTTCACCTCTTTCTGGCCGCCGAAGCCTGTCTTCTTGTTCTCCCACAGAAAGCTACCGATTCTCGGATTGCTGTCCGGCGGAGCGTAAACATCCCTCTAAGTACATGACGATGTACAAAGGGAGGTTAACTTAGGCCTGGGGATGAGCTCGCGTCAGGAGGTGCACTGAGCGCAGCGATAGAGAGAAGTTGCCGGGGACGGAGTTAGCTGCTGCATAATTTGTGCTGGAATTGGCTAACACTAGCATTGCAAATCAAAGGTGGAACGAGAGGGGTGGAGAAAGCGGAAAGTACAGAGTGAAAGGCACAGGTAATCTTTAGGGATGTGTATGGAGATCAAACCGCTGGGTTGTAACTTCAGAATATAGCTGGATTTTTAGTTTAGATCCCTTGATCAATGTTACAACCCCAAGGCTGAAAACAGCAACCTTTGAAGTACAAATGTACGTTTACTGCTGCCCCACCTGCTCCTATGAGGGGATGAGTTCAAACATGGATCTTCACTTGCTGACTTTTTGAATGGATGCAAGTCTTTGAATGCAAGTTTTCATCCCTGGGCCCTCAAAGAGGCCATCATGTTTGTGTGAAGGACCCCCCCACCCCGATACCAGGGACAGAGACAGTGAGGAGTTTGTGGCGAAAGCGTGTGGATGTGGGGACGCAAGCGAAGGAGTCGGAGCGGAAAACTTTCACAACTTCGGTGCCGCCTTTCGAAACAGCGCCAGAAAGGTGGCCACAAAACAAACAACAAGAATGCGATGTGGACGGCGGGCGCGCTTCCTCATTTTGTCCCCCCACCCATTTTCCCCGAAGCCAAGAGATGCGTGATCCGCACTTTTCAGCTTTCTCGAATGCAAAAAATGGGGGGTTTGGAAACCTCCCCCCCATGCCAAAACGGAAATGCTGAGGAAATCAGTGATGCGGCTTCTTGTTTCATTTCTGCAAATGCATGCTGGGTCGCCTGGATTCACAACACCAGCATGTAAACGGCCTGCATACAGTTTGTACCAGTACATCCTCATCCTCTTGTGACTAAGCTGTTTTGTTGAATGGATCATTAATGTGCCTTTTAGCTTTTAACCCGATTTCATTAGTTGATGTTTTAATGTCCTTTAGCACGCAGTCGCTCCCAAAAACCGAAGCTCGTGTTTGAATCGTGTATCTGCGGTATAAATTAAGTCTGGGTTATGTAAACACAATGCAGTGGTTAGGGGCCTGCTGTTCTTTGGGTGTTAAATGAGGTTAAAACTCGCGTTGTCCTTGCTGCGTTTTTTTTTTTTTTTTGGTAATGTATCGGATGTCTTGAGAAATAGAGCGGCAGTGCATTTTGTGCTTCGCTGACCCGCTGGAGGCCTGACAGAGACGTACTGCGGTACTCAAACAGTAAATTAATACAAGCTGCCTCCCTCCATTTGGACCTGTTCCGTATGTTAGCGTTTCCTCGCGGATTGGCTGTGGGGCTGCGTGCCACTCGGGCTCACACCATACCCGTGAAAGTCACCCGTGAAGGTCACCCGTGAAAGTCACCCGTGAATGTCGTCTGTGGCTTGGATCGTGCTCCTCCTCCTCCTCCTCCTCCTCCTCCTCCTCTCAGTAACAAAGCCCGTCGTTTCTTCTATAATGCCCCCCCTTCTCACACCAGAAACACCCATCCTGCATGAGGATAGGGGATTATGAAACTGGCCTCTTCTCTGCTTGTCAGGCCACGTCCAGATTAACCACCAGATGTCCCCGTAAAACATGTTAAGTCTGCAAACAAGATAGCCACCTAGATTTATGCACCAGTACAACCACTGGCACCAAATGCAGATTTTATGTACTTCTTTGCCTCTGTCACTCTGTCTGCATCTTGACTGTGGACTTTTCTTCTCTGCAAAGCCAGGGCAATCCACCCCCCCTCCAGTCCCAATGACTCATTATAAGTGGTTAATGTGAATGTCGCAACTCTGAATAAATTTCATTGTTATTATTACCCACTGCCCAAGCAGACACCCATAACTTCAGGGCATTAAGTATAGATAGCCGCTGAATGATTGCATGAGCTCTATAGGAATCCTGTGTCACAATAGCTTATCTCATTTCCTTAAAGGGTTCATAGGCATAAAAATACTGACTTATCACTGGTGACCCATTGCAGTGCGACTTCCTGTACTTCAAATGGTGACACTTGTTGTATTGTGACGAATACATTAGCCATTGCGAAAAACATCGTAGCTATCATGGAGAATGCATTAGCTACTGAGAAGGATGCATTAGCTATCGTGAAGGATGCATTAGCTATCGAGAAGGATGCATTAGCTATCGTGAAGGATGCATTAGCTATCGAGAAGGATGCATTAGCTATCGAGAAGGATGCATTAGCTATCATGAAGGATGCATTAGCTATCGAGAAGGATGCATTAGCTATAGAGAAGGGTGCATTAGCTATCGTGAAGGATGCATTAGCTATCGAGAAGGATGCATTAGCTATCGTGAAGGATGCATTAGCTATCGAGAAGGATGCATTAGCTATCG